>JAHZNP010000878.1:0-33524 GCA_020615345.1 Triops cancriformis
GTCTGGACACCCTTCACAAAACTATACGGAAATGATCCGCACGGGTAAAAACGTCCGGAAAAAATACGTTAGTGGGGACGCGCCCACACCCCAAAAGGCTGCTCCCTATAAGTAAACCTAATGGGTGTTACTTTAATGACTAAGGCAGGACCGCTTTTGTGATCAGGTCATCTGATTAACTTAAAATATTTGTATTTATTAATTAATCTAACAACGAGAACATCTCCATTCCGGGTTGCCAAGTAATGATAATGAATAACAAGAGGCGGACAATTCATCAAACACGAGCGTACATGACGCATTTTAGGGAGGAAAATTTAAATGAAAACCGGACACAACTCGTTAAACTTTCAAGCTAGCTAATATTGACAAACGTGCTTATGATTAAAGCAACACTAAGTATACACTTGTACTTAATGAATTATAATATTTGTGTATTTAATGCGCATTTCATTACTGTGAAATAGTGTTAAAAAAAAGAAAAATTACTTACGTCCATAGCGAAGACGCGGCAGGCAGACTTCCGCAAGGCATGTGTCATGGCATTTTGTAACTTAGTGAGATCCAAACGTTGGACGATGAACTTCATTGTAGGCGTGGCCATAATATCTCCACTTCTGACCAATTTCTGGAGTGCCACGGAAGGGCAGCACAGGAAAGACAAACCCGCTTCCGAGTGTTCTCCGTTACAACTGCTACTGTTGTTGCGCTTCCGTGTCATAACCATGAATGGTTTAGTGCTTTCGGGCAAGGTCAACGGCTGACCCATCATAGAAATGGAGCGATGGATGGCTCGCGGCACAACATCGTGGTCGCCGTGGACCGAAGACGACGCCGTTTCAGGTGACGGTGAAGACTCGTGGCCGTCCAACTCATTGCCCATGGGCTGCAACTGCTGCAGAGCACTGGCGCATTGGAAACCGCCCCCTTCGTCTTGGTCTGTGCTGCGAATTGCAAGTTTCGTATTGACGCTCGAGGGCGGATCGCTCGCTGATGCCAAATCAAGGAGAAACATTGCGTTATTGCGCATAACCAAATGTAGCTCAAGCGCGTGGGTAGGCCCAGGTCCAGTATTCGCGTTGGACACCGCTACTGCTGCTGACAACGCCTTCTTTTTCGCACGCTTGGAAGCTGAGGAACGCGCGGGTTGAACCGGCACGGTACAACTTTCGCACGCACCAGCTTCCCATGCAACAGTGCACGCGCAAGGCTCTGCTTTCTTCTTTTTGACGTTTCTTCGTTCGCGAGGTTCATTCCTCGTCGGTGTGATGACCGTTCCAAGCCAAGACGGCGTGGCGAGAGCTTCTTGCTCTACCAATTTCGTCGTTGCTTGAGACAACCCTTCCCATAAGCGAACTAAGAGGCACAGCGCAGGTGGGAGGAGCGAACTACCCGAATTCTGCGCTGACTGAGAATTTAGATCCGCCGTAGGCGCAGGACTGGAATCAGGAGTCTGGATCTCATCTAAAACTTCTTGGTGCGGTGGAGCGAAGGGAAAGCGTGGAGGCGTGGCTTGGGTTTTGTACTGGCCGTAGCTGGCCGAACTCACTTCCACAGAGTGGCGCTGGCGGGCTTTCTGCTGCCGAGCAGCAGGAGTAAGATTTTTCTGTGGTCGCAGCACTACGTCAGTGGAAGTTTCCAAATTCTTTTCGTTGGCCAGTGTTTTCGGCAGCGTTGGATGGAATTTGAGAAATGAGGCCACAGCCATAGCATCGTGAACCACGCCCTCATGCCACAACACCGCAGCAAAGATGGAACGAATGGCTGCAGCTTGCGAAGGGCTTAATGCTTCTGGTACAGGTTCTTTGGCTGCAGGGGGAGGCACAAAATCACTGGACGACGGAGTCTGGCTAGTCAGTGGAAGCTGGAGTGATGGAGGATCGGAAGTGTTGCGGTGACGCCATTTGCGATTGGTTTTCGGTGACGAACGTGGAGAAGACCGACGGGCTGAGGTGGAAGGATGGGTGATATCTGGGGCGGTTCCAAGGCTGAAATGCGGCTTGACTGGGACTTCCGGACTTGTTTGGGTCCCTGAAGAAGTCAAAGGACTGTTGCTACGACTCTTGGATCCTTCCCCTAAAAATTCAACAAACAACAAACGGAATTAACAAAACGAATGATAAAATCCTACATAAGAAAAGTAATTACTGTATGAAATAATTGAAAAAAATAATTAACAATGGAAACTAAATGCTTTCAATACTAATGTATTGCATTTGCAACAGATAATTACGTTTACCTGAAGACAAGGATGGCTTAGAATGGGCACTTCGGCGGAGGGAATGTGGACTGGCGGGAGGCGTGGCTCCATTGCCGTTGGCTCGACTTTCGCCAATGGCTTTGACCAGATCTTTGACCGAGATTCCCAGCAACTCAGGTGGCATACAGCGAGACGTAGAGGGCGACGCGGCAGGCGAGGACTCAACAGGTTGTTTGGACGAAGATGCGGCTGCTTGTGCTACGGCATCGGCATTTTTGTCTTTGTCATCCCTGCGAAGCCATTTTTGCCAAACGGAAAACCGCGAAGACGTGCTCGTCGAGGTTTCGTCTTTTTCTGGGCCGCCTGTTGCGGTAGAAGCCGATTCCGAAGGCTTACCAGGGATGACTGCAGGTAAAGAAGCTTGCTCGTCTTGTTCACTAAAGCTGAATAAATGTGTTGTAGGCAAAGTTGATTTGGCTGCCCCGAAATCAAAACCGGCATTCGCATAGGAACCATTGTCGCTCCCACAACCTAACACAAATTAGAAAAGAAAGAGGCGTTAATTTTTTTATTTTCACCGATAAACCATCAGTATTATTTTTCTTTGCCTCTGATATGTGGTACCTATGATTAAGGAAATGTTGTACTCTATTCGTTACCATTTTGCAAACACAGATGCCAGTAATGGGCAAAAAACTACGTGGGCTAATGAAATACAAACAATATAACATAATAAATTCAGAGCTGCTACGAGCGCGCTCGAACAAGAGCGCGCTCTTTTTGTCACGAGCGAATGTGCGAGCGCGCTCTTTTTCCATTTTTTGCGAGCGCGAGCGCGCTCAAAAAGCACTGAGCGCAGGCGCTCGTACTGTGTCGCCATCTAGTGGGGAACTGTAAAAACATGTAACAAATCCACAAACGTCGCTTCGCCGTTTGGGGTAGGACACAGAGTAGACAGAGGGAGTCTGCCTGTATGAGGAAGCGTGAGCAGATAAATTTTGAAAAGGAGGAGCTATTAGAAGCGGAACAAATGCATGTAGTGGAACAAAAGTTCTGCTTGGTTGTCAGTCACGTGGTCAGTCGAAGTCCTTCAAGATTGTTGTCGTTCTTGTAACACATCGATTATTAACAAAGTGAATTTTAATACTGATCCCATGAAACAATTATCGATTCGGCGATTCGGAAAGTAGCATTTGAAGATATCGATTCAAAAGCATAGATATCGATATCCGTTTGAACCTCACTCTTCAAGTTTCCCGCTGTGAGAAAGGCGTTGGCCTTTTATTTATGTCCAGCCTCCTGCTCTCAGGGGACTAGCCTGCGGCTTCGAAAAGTTGTCACAGAAGTTCCATAAGGGAGAGTCTACTCTGTGGGGTTGGATATGATTGCCAACACCAAAACCCGCCTTTCACTAGCTTTTACCAAGTCTGACGCCAACACCAGCGCCATTGCGATGATTGCCAACACGACGATTGCCAACACCCATAGCTACGCAATGAAAACCCACCTTAAGATGTTTGCGAGGTATGTTTACGGACTGAACCTGAAAATGTAAACAAAGGGGATTGCACTTAAACGTTTAACATATTTACTAATAAGCCAACATAACTGAAATTAACCTAACTAAACCTAACCCAATTTAACCTAACCCAATTTAACCTAACCTAACTATTAAGGCCCGGGTATACACACCCTTCTTAGGGGCGAATAACATGGGAAATTCGGGGGATGGTTTCTCAATAATGGTTCTGTCAATTTTGAATCAATGTTGGCAGTAAAGTTGTAATTATTAATATCCAGTGTACATGATCGAGATTTTTAAAAAATATGTTTACGTTAAATTTAAAAACTCTAGGCGAAATTTTTCACATTTTGAAATACTGAAAAATTTAATATCTGGCTTTTTTATGCAGTAGGTATCTTTTTTCTATATTTTTTGGTGAAAACAAGATTCAAATCGGACGATTAGTTTTTACGAAATCACTCACTAAAATTTGGGAATTCTAGTTTCTAAATTTTTAGATTTCGTAAAAACTGCCCGTGCAATTTGAATCTTTCTTTCAGCAAAAAATAAAGCAGAAAGATGTATACTGCACAAGAAAACGAGATTTTACATTTGTCAAATTTTTCGAAATATGTAAAAATGTTCCTACAGTTTTTAAATTTGATTAAATCAGATTTTTAAAAAGTCTCAAACGCATGCACTAGATATTAATAAGAACAACTTTACTGCCAACATTGATTCGAAATTGACAGAACCATTATTGAGAAACCATCCCCCGAATTCCCCATGTTATTCGTCCATAAGAGGGGGGGGGGTGTATACCGGCGCCTTAAATATCTCAAATATTGTCTAATTAAAGCTGAAACGCCTTAAGGTGAGCTTTCATGGCGTAGTTCACTGATGGTTATGGGTGTTGGCAATCATCGCTATGGCGCTGGTGTTGACAGGCGTCAGACTTGGTAAACGCTAGTGAAAAGCGGGTTCTGGTGTTGGCAATCGACTAGTACCCTTGTTATAAGGGTACATATATGTATGTTTGGCAGCATAATTTATATTTCTATTATAATTTTAAACTTAATTTTATACTGTACTTTATATTATATGCATTATTTCGTGTCATAGTTTAATATTCATATATGTTTTCGAAGAGTTTTCTCATCCGCTGAATAGATGGCAACAATGAAAAAGAGTGCGAGCGCGCTCTTTTTTAGAAATATGAGCGAATGTGCGAGCGCCCTCGCGACAAAAAGCAAAGAGCGCGCTCGCAAAAAAAGAGCGCGTAGCAGCTCTGAATAAATTAAGTAAACGTAACAAATAAAATTCATTTAATAAACTAAATCACTATAATTAACATATCCTTCGTTGCTCAAACCATGAACACAGTAACGAGAGAAGCGCTAACGAAAATTTATGTATGTTTGTAAAAACGCCTACTTTCCACGAGGTCGCTCTCGTGTTGAAGATACACCATATCATTCCGGCTAACAGCCAGGGACCACGCTTCCCCCTCAAAACTAAAACAATGCTGCCGTACCGAAGTGCTGGGATCTAGTCTTACCCATATCCCATCAGCTGTCACTTTCTAAATAAAGGAACAGGAGAATGTAAAAGACGACAAACAAACACAAAATTGGGAAGAATATATAAAATTCTTCAAATAATTATGCGATAAGGTAGTATCTTTCACGCGTACTTCTTCAACTACGTTGACTTGATTGCCCATTACTAGCATTCCAACGGGCAAGGCTTGCAAACTAGCCTGACCCCGGATATTATGTCCCGATGCTCCGCATTTGACTACGCGATAGGAACCCGGTCCGCGAAGGCGCATACTGTTGGCTACGCCCCCAGGGACTTGCTGAGATTCTTCCACGGGAAAAAGTAACGTTTTGCTCAAGTGCTGGTGGTATTGCAGACACCAAGCTTCGGGATGACTGCTTTTGCAGTGCTGAAGGGTCGATTCGGCACTGAGTCTCAGCCAAACCCCGTCATCATTCCTCATCTGAGAACATACAAAGTTTCATGTAGTCATGCATCTTCTAACCCTACGTGAGGAAATGGACAACGACGTTTTACTTGTTCAATAAAGGAAATAGTTCCGTGGTTTGGCACGATACCGATTTGTTCGCCTTGTAAGGAAGGTTGGGATCGGACTCGCAAACCGGCCGTACTTTTGGCAATGTATTGCCGTAGGCGATTGGGGGCATTGCTCATTTTCCGTGTAGCCATAGAAGGACAAGGAGGAAGCGTCCCGGCAGGCGGTTCACGGACTTCTACTTGATACACCTTTAAATGGAGACAATGGGGCAATTGAAAAGTTCGGCGGATGATCTCACAACAGATCTTTTTCTAAACTTATTACGCACCTCTTCCATCGGATATCCGTCTAGCGTCACATGGATGTGGTAAGCACCGGCGGCGGAGGGCGTCCAATGAGCCGAATACGTGCCGTCCATACGAGGACGCACTAGCATCGTTTCCGACGCTCGACGCACAGGTGGCGATGCGAAGCGAAGTTCCTCAAACGAGTAATTCTCGAATGCCTATTTTTGAAGAAAAGGCTACAATAATATTCACACGCGACGTTTAATCATGACACGCACAACGCGGAACATTTCTTCTCGCATGTGGAGACGCAGGATTGAAATGAACTGCGTGATACCCGTTCCTTTCCCTGGTTGTTTCATTTCCAATTACTGATACATTAAGACGAATACCCAGCTAGTTATATTATCACTACTAAAAATTTATTAAAGCGTGAATTCTTCATTCGGATTCCAATCAACCTAGCCAGTGCTTCCGAAAACCAAAAGACATGTTTTTTTAGTGACGCGCATTTACCGAGGAAAGTCTCTAATTCTTTATAAACGGAAATACTTCTACCCGTAAAATTGCAAGGTATCAAATAACGGAAGATCACTTATGCTTCAACACTGTAACCTGGGCAACATTTTCCGCTTCCAAAACTAAATTCACATGGTGGATGAGAAATGTTTCCTGAACTTCCACAATATCGCACGTGAGGACAGGACCTTAGCTAAAGTCCGATTCGGATGTTGCTTTTTTTATGCAGGATTCCCTTCTGGGGAGGAGTATGCGAGGAGTAAGTATAAAAACTACCCACTTGTTACGGCTATGTTTTGGTGTACTGCACAAGAATATACTACACATAAATTTTATTACTTACAAAAGTTTTTCAGCATTCAGACAACCCAAATTAGAAACCATATAAGTAGAAAATAGAGCAAACTTTATTTGACATTCACGCATGCACCCATACACAGAGCTGCAACGAGCGCGCTCGTGATGGCATGAGCGAACGAGCGAGAGCGCTTTGCTTGTACAAGTAAAAAATTCTTACTAAAAAGTAAAAAACACCATATTAAATGTAGAATAGGAATCATTAATGTGTTAATGTATAAAAGAATAATTAAGTATTTTTTGCTACATAAAATATTTGATTAAATGTTCGCTTCCACCCAAGGGATGGCAATTGTAAACGAGCGCGAGCGCGCTCTTTTTTTGGCTTGTGAGCGAAAGAGTGAGCGCGCTCCCAAGATTCCGCAAAGAGCGTGAGCGCGCTCGCGAAAAAAAGAGCGAGTTGCAGCTCTGCCATACAATATTATGAGCAGGATATTAGCATTTATTTTCTTAGCTAATTTGACTTTAAATAGATTAAATCGACAGCTCTTACTTTAAAATAATACTAAATTAAACAATCGACACTAAAATGCAGAAACTCCTGTAGTTTTTCAAGCCTTTCGTTAAAAATGCAGCATTATATTACGTATTATATTACAACTCCATTCATTCGTTCTTTTCCTAAAGTCCTGGTAGCCTAAACTACAAAAATTTGTTCACTTGATTTGCCGTATTTTTCTTTCATGATGATCAACTAACTTTCTTAATGAATTTACTTTGTCTTGAAAACACAAACGGATTGAATTTAGAAATATTCTTTTCTAATCATTCGAAATTAATTAAATTCACAATTCTTACAATTCAAATTGATTAGAAGGTATCTAACTTTCGGAAAACAACTCTGGATTTGATATGACTTGATTTGCACTTTTTTCTTTGTGGCCATAAATGTGGCACATTTAGGTTAAAATCTAACACAGATGTAACGTAGTTGCAAAATTAGAAAATAATCTGGCTTCAAAGGCAGCAATGTAGGTGAAAAACGTGGCCCGTGAGGGGATCGAACAAGAGACCTTGGCGTTATTAGCACCACGCTCTAACCAACTGAGCTAACAGGCCACTCGGCCCTGCAAACTTTCCTTTTCGAACTAATTCCGTTTTGCGTAATAATGCACACGCATGCTTAAAAGTAGAGTACATACCTTCATAAGTGTAATAGCGTGGTATTTCATTTTATCTTTGACAGACGCCTCATACCGCACGCCGAGTAGCATCGGCCAGCTCAAGTCACCATTATGGGAAGGACTTGTTCCTGAGTCAGTAGGCGTGGTGGCATCTCCAATACCGCTTCCACTTCTTCCCACGTTACCTGTTCCATCAGCGGGTACCGCTTTAACTTCAACCTGCGAACGGAATTCAAGGAGCCATAAACCGTAACGAAAGTAATAATCAAAGAAAAATTCAAACACAACTATTCAAATGTCCATTAGGAAAACAATGCATTAATAACTTATAGTAAATAAAAGAAATTACGCAAAGCTGCGCAACAAGCTAAAGTGCTGCTTAACTTGCCCAAATTGCTTAAATCACCGACAAAAAAATCAACGGAGCTTACTTTGAGATTCGGGACGTGTACAGTCTGCGCATACTGATCCCGCGTGAGGACGGAGAGAACGGCGGGCCAACCTGCTCGTAATCCGTCGCCAATAAGTACCGCCTTCCGGTCTCGTTTGCCGCGTTGCGAAGCCACACCGTCTTTGTTCGGCGGAGCCGAAAACACGCCTCCTGGTAACACTAACGAGCAATGGGCTGGATCCAATACGGATTGAGGCTGTAACCATCTCGCCAATCTCCCGCCCGAACTAGAGGGCGTGGCTTGGACCAAATCGTGCAGAAATTCCCGTTCTTTCCCTTCGACACTAGACAAGAAACACCAAGAGTCTCGATTAACATAACGATTTAACCCCTTCCTGGCTTTTCCTTCAGCCCCCCTACGAAACACACATTGTAAACAGTTTCCATTATAACTTCATCCATGACTCTGCATTTCTAAACAGTTTGGGATACGAGCTTCTTGTTTCAAAAGCCAGGTAACCTCATGAATAAATCTTTTTTTCCTTTTTCTCTCAAGTTCTCCCGAGACAGTCGACACCTTCCCGGCGCCCTTGATTAGTCACTTGGCGTGCTGGCCATACAAAATTCACGTTTTAGCCAAACGAAACATGGAAAAGGAAACCGAAGAGGGGAAACCAGTTCCTCATCTCTACCATCTTTTCTCTCTTTGTGTATCCATCTTCGTTCTCTGTCCGATTCCCCATTCGCTATTGTGACCAGCGTGAAATCCCAGCTTCTCACTCAGGCCCCATAATCCGCGGATTGGGTTGCTCGCCACGAAAGCAGCTGTTGGCCCCGCTCATTTTCGCCTTAGCTCTCGTCCAAAGGGAGGGACTGAGTTTTCAACCTACGAGTCCAAAGCTCGTTAGTCGCTCTACAAGCCCAAACGCGACAAGACTCGTGCAATCAAGTGGCTAACGCTTTAAACGGAGTCTCCACGAAAAACTCCACGTTGAAAAGAAACGAGTTCTTTCTCTTTTTGACTGTGATAAAACCCCTGGGAATACAAATTCGTTGTCGAGTTCCTTGAATTCCGCTGGAAATTGCCTCTTGGAAAGAAGTGTGATGAAAATAATTTTGAAAGCTCTGTTGTCTGTGCGGCGATGGGAAAGCTGATTAAAATGAGGTGCGTGCAACAACCTTCGTTGTTGTTTGTGTTGTGCTTCATCGCCTCGCTCAGCTTCTGGGCCCAGGAATGTAACGCCGTCTCGGTCCGATTCGAAGCAGAAGATTCGCAACCCCGATTGGGTCACGCCCCCTCGTTGGTGCAATTGACCTCTTCGCTGTGCAACGATTCGCGTTGTCGCTGTGCTAACGACAATCGGGAAACCGTTTTGCAATGTTTCTGCAGTCCTCAAGATCAAGTATGTGACGTCATCAGCTGTTTTTCTTTCAGTCCCTTGCCATTTTCGCCAACAAAATGTTATGTGAACCTGACTGCGAGTCTGGCGACCAACGAAGAAGGAAAAGGCAGACGCGGAAGAAATACTTTTAAAAATGTGGTGGTTGTAGGAAAAGAGTTTAGGCTGTAAGAATAATTGCGAACTGATGAGGGTCGACAGTTTGTTGAAAAAGTCGTCGTGGCCCGTAGTTTGAAAATGTACGAACTTGTGAAGCCTCTCCTCCAAGGGTATGCGAGAGGGAGGGAGGGCGAAAGACGGGGTTACTTGCTTACATCCATGCACAGAGGGGTTTCCTGTTTACGCTTCCAACGTCTATATACTTTTCGGCTTATGTCTAAATGAACTTGAGTTGATCTTAAAACTTGAGTAAAGCGAACCAAACGGAGCAAAGGAATGAGGAACGTTGCGCGAGTTGCTGCACATACAAGGAGTAGGCCATAAACTTGGGTGGTTTTGGCAAGCGTTGCTTTGCATGGAGACACTTCTTTGGCAACACGAAACGGAAGTGTGAAGAGGTTCTACTCTTTTAGATTTTAAACTTTTAGCTCGATTGAACTAACATCTTTTGGGATGGGCTTCGTTGCCGGCTTGAGCTTCTAGTGTTGTCAGTGCAATTTCCGCGTGAAATTCCATCAAGAAAACGAGAAAAAATAATTTACTTTTGAAGCCAAGGTTACTGAACTTTAGAAAAGTACTAATTCTTTCACACTTTGGTTTCGGGACACATCTGCAGAATTATCCAATAGCTTATATGTTACGTTTTCGTTTTGGAGTTCCATTTGGAATAAAGATCACGTTACGCGATATGGGACAAGTACTGCTGTTCGAAAAAGAGCTGTAACAACTTCGCGCCTAATTTGCATACATCGCAGATGCTCACAATACTAATGATACAGCGTAGATTGGAAAATGCGCCCCATACTTCCTTTTTAGATACGGCATCGTGAGACTTGTGTTCATAGTAATCAGAGTAGCTCGTGAAAACTTAGGGCTTTGGAAGGACTAAAACCCCAATTATCTTTTTCCTGTCCCTAAAAGTATTCATGATTGACTAGCGCAGTTTAGCTTAGTTAGTTTCGAAGCACGCAGTCAGCCCTGGATATCTCAGCAACACAACTTTCCAAATGTGGAAATGAAACCTCCGAATCCGTATTGTAAATTTAAAGTGGATACTAAATTCATAAGAAAAGGCTACAGTGTTATGCGTGATTTCAGCCTGACTATTAAAAGGTAACTTTAGATTTCCGTCTTCGTCGTCGGATTAAAGATTACATGTCGACAAAAGCAATTCAACCTAGTTCGAAATTTCACTTCCGGGGACTTTCCAGGCATGCACAAAAACACTCCTTCAAAAACTTTGAAGGAAAACTCAGAATCTTTTGTCTTTTACATGAATGAAACTCGTGATATTTTCCATCAAATAATATAGGAACTGGAACGAGGCTTAGTTTAGGCGCTTCCCATACGATTTTTGACTCGAAAACTTAACGAAAAAGGAAAAAATTAACTTTCCCAAACGGTTACTCTGAAACACAATTCCCCCACCCATTAATTAGCCTTCCGTTTCTCCCTGATTACACGATATCCAGTCTCAAAGCTTTCGAGTACTCGATAGCTTTCTCCCCCCATAAAAAGGTAGAAATCCCTACGAAATCCAGACAAAGGAGATATCGCTCTTTAGAATCGCTTCTTTGTCCCGAGCGAAAACCCGTTTTCCTCCTATTTTCAGCTCTTTTCGATTCAGCGCTACACTGAGATGCTGTGAATGGCCCTAACGCTCTCATTGGGGGGCACGGGGATAGAAGAAGGGGTGGGAGGTCAGAATTTCGGTTTCATTCGGTCAAGTGCTGCGGTGTTGCTGTCCGAGGGGCCCAAGTTTGCAAAAAGGGAACTGTCACAATCTCTTTAAAACTCCCCCAAATTTCCCACACTCTTCTCCTTGTCTGTCGTTTCGTTAGTTAAAAGTCCTAATTTAAGCCCCGCCTCCCTTTCCTTTGAAACGGGGTAGAACGTTCATCTCTTTTCGCTTCTCTCATATGATCTTTTGGTTGATGTTGACCCCTCAGGCATTTCTTAGGCCTCCATAATCTGATACCCTTTCTGGCTCGACTATTTTAATTACCCCCGATTCAGTTTCTTTCTCTCATTCCTCAAGTGTACACAAAAAACTATCCACTTCCCCTATCTTTTTTTATACGCATAGAAAATGCTTAACTATTTCATTATACTTTATTTTTATTTGGGTGTATCGTCTTTACGACGACTCCTCTTCCTTCTCCCCCCTGTAAGTTATACGACTAATCTGTTAATCCCTTTGAAATTTCGCTCTGACCGACTCCTCTGCTCTTTCTTCACGGAAGTCTTTTTTATGTAATACTATCAATTTTTAGCTCTTGTTCTTTCTTTGTTAAGTAACCCAGACGGGAATGTTAGCCAAGCTGGGGAAAAGGAGACGGAGGGAGCGAACTAGCTAAACTAGCCGGAAACATGAACACAATTGGAAACTGCTTGTTCTGTTTGGTAAGTCGGGGGTTCTTTTCGGGGTTACTCTTACTCCTCGACTCCTAGAAATAGCTTTTTCGGACGGAGTACCGTACCGTGTTGCAGCTGCACATTTTTAAAGCTCATTCATGGGATCTTCAAAACTAACTCCATCCCCTTTACAATTTCGGCTTAGAAATAGTTTATTTTAATTTTCGGGGACTTCCTTTACTCAAACGTAATGCGTCATTGAAGTCTTTACGATCTCTGACATTGAAGACAAAAACGGCAACGGACCTTTGAATTCCTAGAATATTCTTACCAAGACGTTCATAATTTCTCATGAAAGTTCCCGTCGTTTTCGTGTCCCCCAACCCAAAAAGTAACGCAGTAACGTGTCACTAGACTCCGCCCATTTTTAGCTCGTTTCGCTCGAAGGCTTCTCAGAGGAGATTTCGCTATAACTGAGTAAGTTTGAAACGAACGTGCGTGGAGGCAGAGACTCGGGTTTTTTTCTTGTGAAACACCTATAATTAGCGGAGCGTAATTAAGCCTCGAGTTAAAGTCAGGGGGGACCTTGTCAATTGCTTCGTTTTGTCTGCGCAAAGCAAACATCTCATTTTTTCTTTCGCTGACTTTCGCGCTTCGGGTTCCAGTTTTTCGACTTAATTAGCATAACTTTGGGTTCTCATCACTAACATGCATCTTGGGTAATGCCACTGAATTGTGTCATGAGCAAGTGGCTTCAACGGATTAGATGTCAGGAAGCTGCGCAACAGACATGGATAAAAGATGTCTCGTTGGGTGAATTCTTGTTTCTTACAGGAAACCGACGCCTTTCAAAACACACACACTCGCATGCGCACAAGACATACCCAGATTTTAATAACGCGAACACCAGAGATTGCTCTTCATTTACCATAAAAAGTTGAAAGCCTTCCCAAAACGAAAGAGTTACGACTCCCGTCTATCAACTCCTCTTTAGCTTCTTTCGGTTCCCTTAAGATCTTTTTTTTTTCATTTTACGCAAGTTTAACACAATTCTTCTTTCAAGTTTCGCGAGAATACCATTGTAAAACATCAGGTAAAAATTCTTTTTCATATTTCTTTTTCAGAAGTAAGTGTAACTTGTTCTGCTGATTTTTTTTTTTGGGGGGGGGGCTATGATACAGTGTAAAATATAAAGACTGTAGGATATGCAGGGAACATTCATAAAATAAATGTAACAGCATTATTTATAAAAGTATTCTTTTATTCCTCTTCATAAATTTCACTTGCCCCGTTCTACTACGACTCCGAAAACATCATCGTAAAATTACTTACTATAAATATTTTTGGTAATTGCACTAAATTAATACACCGTTCACTTGTTAGTGAAAAATATAAATTACTACTCTGAATTTTCCATGACTTCCGAGTAAATCCTAATTCAGATGACGTTGTCAAGAATGAAAGAGACCAGTGAACCTTACACTCGGTTAACTATGGCGAAAAGCTCGTTCGGCACCAAACCTTCACCCAGTTTTATTAGATAAGTAGCTGAGGGCTCATTTCCTCGATCTGGAGCATTAGAGGAGTCGTCGAAGTGCGATAAAATCAGAGTTTTGTTCCGTCTCCCTTCGAGTTTTCCTCTGTCTTTTTCTGTACGATAATCACACGGACTGTTAGTTTTTATGGTCATGAATAATGCAGATCAAAGGCCCAAGGACTGAGGACCTGTTCCCTAATAACGAAGGAAGGCCAGTGGGAAACCAAATTGGCTACCATAAATCGCCTTCGGTTTTTCTTTCTTCCTCTATCTTTTTTATTTCTCTCAACTTGAAATGCTTCTCACTTTGAGGTTTTCTGTGCAACTACGACTATTACTGCTACGGCATTTCCTTATATTGTGCCCTGACTGACTTAACTGACCTCGTCACGACAGTAAATAGGGGGCAAAGGCAAAAAAGAAAGGGGGGCAGGGTGGTAGTCTTACGTATAAGGACTGACATGTGGTCTGGTGCGTGAATCATATGTTGCAACGATGTGTAAGGACAAAAGCCCGAAGAGAACAGACCCCCAAATGACGTAAATTTATTATTCTTTTGGGAAAAG
The DNA here is from genome assembly GCA_020615345.1 of Triops cancriformis. Classification (NCBI taxonomy): domain Eukaryota; kingdom Metazoa; phylum Arthropoda; class Branchiopoda; order Notostraca; family Triopsidae; genus Triops; species Triops cancriformis. Next base: position 14,438 of record JAHZNP010000878.1, read on the forward strand.
TTCTGTGGTATTTTGAGCAAAAGACAGAGATCAGTTAAGATGGCTTAAGCGACAGGAAGAAAGAGGACTAAGAGGTACGATAATGGGGTTAGATAGGGGTGAACAAGGGTGAAAATGACTCACTTTTCTTTCAAAGTGATTTCTTTTATCGCGCTCAAGTGCTCAAGGACACGTTTCTCAGTTAAGGCACATTTATTTTTAAGCTGGAAAAAGACCAAGAAACAGACTGTACGTTACGGTTCTAAATAGGAACACTTGCTTTCTGCTCATCGAGAATGGGTTAGTTTCCTGGTTAGCGTGGACGGACTTTGGTCGATTTCTTTGATAAAATACCGCTACAGTACATTTTAACGCCAAAAAGGTAAACATTTCTTTTTAAGAATGTCGACTGGATACACAGGATAGAATGCAAAATTAACAGAAGAAAGAACTTGTTATGCTTTTAAAAAATTATAAAAAGACCTGTACATTCAAAGTTTTACAAAACAAATTGAAGTGTTTTCCCATTATCTATTAACTATTAGCAATAAAAAACACACGAAAACTAAAAATTGTTTGACAGTTGTGAGATTGTCATTTTATCGAAACAATGAGTACAGTTTTTGCCAGGTCGAGTGTCAGATTGAGTTGTTAAATAACTTGGCTAATTATTTTGTTCCTTTTTAGGGTTTGAAATCCGAGTCTTAAATCGCATGTACGCTAATTGGAGTTACTCTATTGCTGTCATTTTATATGGCTAATATCTTTAATTATATTGGGATTAGAGACGACAAAGGGCTCCGATGTAACAGATTGTTCCGAGTTTGAACATCAAATCTTCTGCCACTTTACAACGTATAAGAACAGAACTACCAAGTGACGGCATTTACGCAAATAAATCCCAACGGTATCTGTAAATATGCCAGTGTTTGTGGCCTAATAATTTACGATCTTAATGACGGTGCAGTACAAGCGATGCGTAAATATTTTTCCAGGCAACGATTCAAAGCACGCCATACAAGAGGTCAAGACATTCCTTTAAGCTAAACACTCCACAAAGAACAGGAAACTTTTTCAAATTACTCGCAGTTTGCTAGGAGCGATTCTTTGGAGCGAGACAGCTCCTAACGTTCCCTAACAACAGCTTGCGTAGAATCTTTCGCAAAACAATGCGCAGTCTGGAATTTCCATCAAATCTTCCACGAAACCCAAAACTGTATATAATACGAACCAATATTTCCCCATTTAAAGGATCAGATCCATGTGCGAATGTTTAGTTATTTCTTACATACGAGGACAAAATTTAATTTTTCTTTCTTTTCTTTCAGAGTCCCTTGCTTATCCTCTCACGAGAAACGATTCCGAGTAATCTCGCCCACTTAAGCATTCAAAATTGTAACGACGTCTGGGTCCACGCCGGTGCCTTATCAACCAAAAGCCTTCTAGCTGACGTCAGCATTACCAATTGCGGCCGTATCATTTTCGAACGCGATTCGGCCGCCTCGGTAGAATCCCCTCTGAATCCTGCCTTCGTCATCAATTCCTGCCGATCCCTCGTAGTACGCAACAACGCTTTCGGTCGCGCCACCTCTAACGCGGTCAAATTCCCAGTCTCACTCTTCGCCAGTTCTTGCGCCCACGTGGAGATCGAAGGATCGGCTTTCTCTCAAGTCCAGAAGATTCACATATCGAATGTACCTCAGTTGCGACTGCACCCTTACGCTTTCAAACTGGATCCTCCCTCGAGTACAGAAGCGCTCGCTTCCGAAATCTTAATACGAAATGCCAATCTTGAAAACAGAATCATTGAGTCGTACACTTTCCCCTCGTCTCTGAGGAATTTAACCCTACAAGGAGTGACTGCCGACTCGATCGCCTCGAACGCCTTTTCTGGCGTGGTCTTTCGCATGGTCCAGCTGAAAAATTGCACCATTGGAACCTTGGCGTCCGGGACCTTCAATGCTGGGGTGTACTCTGAATCGATCGAAATCTTCGATTCCCGGGTGGGAATCATCGAGCCGAATGCCATTAACTCCGCAGCGTCCTACTTTGGCCTCCACAGCTCCGCGGTAGGCAAACTGGAGAACTCAGCGTTGAATATGCCGGTAGCGGCCATCGTTCTGCGCGATAACCGAATCGGCACCTGGAACTCGACCGCGCTACGCTTGCGCGAATGGAATCGCTTGCTGGTTGACAACAACACAATCACGTACATGGAATCCAAAGCGTTCTACGGCGTGGGTGAATCCAAAACAGATTCATATGTGGGTGCGCAACTGGCTGTGCTCAACAATGTGATCGGGTATGCGCAACCGGGCGCCTTCTTATTTAGCGCGGTGAAACCCGAATTGTCCAACAATACGTTTTACCAGCACTGCAATTGTTCCTTGGAGCAGTGGGCAGATGACTTAACCCAAATGTCCCAAAAATCGGACAACAACGGTGTTCTGAAAATCACCCGCCAGGATGGCGTTTGGCTCGCTTCGGAACTCCTCAACTCGAGTTTGTGTGCCTTATCGGCCGTAGAGGCCCAGTGCCTTGATAAAAGTGACCAGAAGTTTGTTGCGATGGCGAACTATACGAGTGTCATGTGCCCCGCGAGTTGGGAAATTGACGCGTGCGTGAGTCGCCTCAGAGGACAAGGAGGTGTGAGTGAGCGTGCCTTGCAGCCTGACTGGCCCAGCGAAAATCCCTTAACGGAAAATAGCGAGAGTGTCTCAACCGCGCCTACGTTGAGTTTCATTCATTTAGATCGCGATTTGCTGATTGTGATCGCTTTCAGTGTCATGATCGGCATTGTGGTGATTTCGCTCATTCTGTGGATAGTCTGCAGCAAACGACGGACTAGCAAAATCACTCGGCGAGCGAGTCAGAATCAGAGTAACGAGAGCCAGTATGACGACCGCACGCTCGCGCCATTGCTGTCGCAAGAGAAGCACTTGGGCGGGGCGATTCTCTCGAGCGATTCCATTCACCGACTCCCCATTAAGGATTACAAGCCGGAATTGGGGACTAAAGCCATCGCCGTGCAATCTGAAAACGATCTGTACGATCACGGTAACCCCATTTACGCCGAGTTGGCTGAACCGATCCCGAGTCGCAGTGAGTCTCGCGTCGGATCACCTGCGCAACAACCACCGACGGTACCTTTGTTACCCCCGGGCGGGTTCTCGTCCTTGAATTCAAGTTTGGGACGAAAAGACTCGAGTGACGTCGACAACAAACGAACCATCGACCGCGGAACACAAACGATTCTCGATGCTCCTACTCTCCCTATGCAAGCTCTGGAAGTGCGCAGTAGCGTAACGGATGACTTCGCGGAAGCCGTCCTAGCCGCCATTAAGGAGAAACTGGATCTGGCTCCGTTGTACAGTTTGGTGAAAGACCACTTGCCTGAGTCCACTGCTGATCCCAAAGCGGATTCTACGAAGGCCAACTACGATCTGATTCGTGTCATTGAGTCTAACGACTCGGCTCCAAAACAGAGACCACCTCTCAACTCGGATTCTTCAGAAGGAACTTACAGCAAACCCTGGACTCCCCGGGAATCAGTTAGCACTCTGAGCAATCCCACGAGTCCCAGTCCAGAATCGGCAGTCCAGACTAAAACAGCTGCAATTCCTGCAGGAAAGTCATCGCTGCAACAAGCAGGATCGCTGCCGAAATGGCCACCATCTGCGACCAAGAACCAGCCGGCTAGCCGAAACACGCCGACTTCGTCGAACAAAACGATTGCCACCTCACGAGCCCGACCTCTGTCGCCTCCAGCTGTAATCAACCCTGTTAAAGATAGCAAGCCTCCTTGGCGCGTTCCGGCAGTCCGCACCACTAACTTCACTCGGCCTACAGGTTTGAATAAGAAGGCGCCAGTGGAAGTGACCCCTAAGATCGGCACGAACCGCAGTCGTTACAATCCAGTCCGCTCTCCCAGTACTATCGAAGTCGAGGAATCTCCGCTCACTCAAGAACCCCTCGGCCAAGACAACCCGCCTGAGTCAACCGAAGAAGTCAAACGAGATTCCTCCCCGGTAGTCGTGGAGGCTGAGACAGTCAAGGCAGAATCGTCAGATGCCGTACCAGTAATGTGCGAGTATGCCGATCCTCAGGATCTCCAAGCGAACGAATACAGTCAAGTAACCCCAAAGCCTTTCTCGTTCACATTCAAGAAGCCACTGTTCCAACTGGGATTAAAAACAAGTCTGGAGCCTTCCCGATTCCGACCTCCGCCCACAGTCGGAGCCCCGCCCAAACCTGCCCGTCAGCTTCCGGCAGTCAGTGACTACAGTGATCCAAAGGATAAGGCCGAGCATGTCTATGCGGAACTACCCGAGGCAGGGACTGAGGACCAGCGATGAAACTCTATTTCTGTCTGTTTTGTACATACTTTTTAAAAAGTAAATAAAATTCTAACTGACATTTTGCCTGTGATTGCGACGCGCGAGAATCTTGAATGCGTCTAGGAAAGCGTAGTAAAAATGTGTGGCGCTGGCTTTGTAATGAACCTGAATGATCGCGAGAAACGTCACTTGAAAAAATAAATAATGCTTTCGTAGAGAAACCAGGAAATTTTTAACCATGAAACAACAACGACCTAATGTCTGCCGAATAAGATTATTTCTAAGTTATGTTTTCGGACTAATATTGAGGGGTGATTATCAGATTCACTAAAAGAATTTGGTAAGCAATCGTACGAACTGAACTTCTTTCAACTAATCATTCTAAATGCGGGTGGTATCGCAATTAAATTATTCAGTTTTCGTGTTTAGTTTCCAATACGTTTTGGGATTTCGCCTGGTAATTGGCCGAAGACGGTTTATTCGTGGACTCTTTTCATTCAGTTGCAGATTCCGAATTATTCAAGAGTCTGGTAATTGTATTACGCAAAGAATATTATGTTGTGCACGCCTGGGTGTACCACTATAGGCTCTTCTGCTTCACTTATAAGATTAAAGAAACATTCTGAAATTAAAAAGCAGAATAATCTGTAACCACATGGTTTCGCTGGTGAAAGTTTCCTATCATGGACATAAACTACAAATACCAATGTGCTAGTTGGAATATCAGTCATTTCTCTAAAATTGGTACAAGCAAGTAGTCAACTTCCGCGGGAAAACACGTGTCGTGCACGTACGCGCACGTACGTATTTCAACACTCTCCAAGAAGCGAGTCCGTTGCAGTGACAGAGCCTGGGAAAGTCTGACATTGGGACAGAAAAAGAGAAGCTAACTGAACTGATACCACACAAATAAATAATTCCCAAATAAATAATTAACCCGCAAACGCGTGCCTACTTCTTAGTACCGCTGTGATGTTGGAGTGCTTGGATTAAACACAACCGTAATTTTCGACACTTTCAAGATCTACCGCGTGTTCATAAGTCATCCCGAGACACACCTCCAAGAACTGAAATTTCTGTGCGACCCCATTTGCTAACCGCCTCCTACGATCTGAAACCCGCGATGTACGAGCTACATAACACGAGCATTAGTAGTATTACGTGAGCCAAAGGACCGAGTCACGGGCGAACTGAAAACATACCGACCGCGTCTGCATCTGTACGTTTGAGTCAGAATCCGTTCCGGAAACTGCGGTAACTGATAAGCTTTCCATCCGCGTACGAATGAGTAGGAAGCTGAAAAAGCCTTACTTAGTGTCTTACGGAGCTTTGTTGATTCCACTAGTGGTTTACATGAACCCAAACACTCAACAATGCACAAACTATGGATATCCTGCCTTCTTCTGTGCTGCTGTTATGCTCAAAGTTGGCACCGAAGTACTTTCAAATTGACACCTGCAGCCAAAAGTACCACGACAAAGATCACCGAACGATTCGCAACTACGGGTCCACCCAAAACACTATGTGACAAAAGCATTTGTTCGTGTAACAAAGAGCACACAATCGTCAGCTGCAAATGTAGAGAAAAAATGCAGGTAGCTATTTTAGACTACTAACCATTTACCTCAACTCTAGTTTTCCGATGACTAACTTTATTTATCTTTCTCATCAGGAAATAACAATTGCATACAGCGAAACTTCTCCAGAAAATGCCCTACCAGGGAACGCCGAGGAGTTTACAGTCGAGCGTTGCAAGAAAGTTAAAGTTCAGAGATATGCCATTCGCAGAGCCCGCAATCTAAAACTTTTCAAAGTTGACGACGTTGATTCCCTGGACATCGAATCCACAGGCTTCGCCCACGACCGCACCCAGATGGTGGGATCTCATAAAATGCTTACTCCATTTTCTGCTCAGCTTAACTTCACAAAAATCAACGAAACGGATATTTCTGATCTTATCAATGAAACCACGAGCAGTCTGACCGTTGACATACGCAATACGAAAATTGCACATCTACAAGCACGTGCCTTTGAAGGATGTATCACTGCCATCGAGTTTCGCAACTGCAAATTTCTTCATTCGCTCGTCAAGGAAACCTTCTTCAACCTCCAGCGCCTTAAAGTGTTGTTGTTCAATCAAACGGTTTTTCAAGATGTAGAAGCCAACGCCTTTAGTTACGTGACGACGCAGTACTTCGCCCTTGCTAGAAGTAAAATCGACTCTATCCGGGAAAATGCCATTGTGATTAACACTACTCAGGTGGCCGTGATTCGCCACTGCAGCATCAATTCAATTCGTAACGCAGGCGTTCAAATCTCTACACCCAAAATCTTCAAGTTTATCAACAATACGGTCTTCACTATTTTTCGCCACGCTATCGAGGTTGCCGCTGAGGGTCCCGTTTCTGTCGAACATTGCCAATTCGAACAAGTAAACAGCCACGCTTTCCACTATATCAGTTCAACGCGCAAGGACGACGATCTCCATTTTCGGGGTAATACTTTCGACAAATACGACCACGGGGCTTTACTTCTGAACGAAACCTACAACCCATCGTATATTCAAATTGATCCTCTTTATATACCCGAAGAATATTGTAACTGCGAGTCTATGATACTCGCCAATAAACTTTTGGGGGAAAACTCGACTCGTAAGCGTCGGAACATTCACTTCTTCTTCACCGGAAATAGCGACTACTCGGAGAAAGAATACGACGAAGCGCATCCTTTGTCTCCAACTGCTGACGAAAAAGAAGAAGCAGAGAAGGAAGCAGCGTTCAGAAATATCTTTGGGACAGAGGAACCAAAAGAAACTCGGGTTCCTGGTCAAACAGACTCCGACTTAGATGCGAAACGCAAACGTTTCCACGAAGACAAAACAAGAAATGTCGGTTCGACTGACGACCTCGGTCTCGTACTAACAGAACCTTCGACGACCACTCAACAAACGCCTCCTACCCTGACTCCGATACTTCGAGCTTCCCGACCTAGCAGTCGTGAGGAGGAAGACCCTATAACCACCGAAGCCATCCTCTTGTCTGCGGTGCACTGTGTCAACGGTCCCAATGCAGTGACTTTGCAGCAGTTCCAGATGAGGTTTTGCACGGCTGACAAGGACACCAACGATTCAAGCCTCTCGTTCAATTCTCTTACGGAACAACTACTGTATATCGGCCTCCCAGTCTTAATCCTACTAGGATTGGGTATAGGACTCGGACTGTGCATCTACTGTTGCCGTAGGCAGAAACGTAACAATCCCAAGAAAAAAGAAGAGACCCTCAACGAAGCCCAACTGATGGAATTGTTGGGTATGCCGCGCAAAGCTTCCGCCAATTCCGCCAAATTAGCCAACATCAATTCAGCTTACGAGACACAGACTACCCTTCCGTCACGACCCGGCCTCGCTACTCAAGGCTCATGGGTACTCGCAGTACCGGACGCCAAAGTATACAAAGAAACAGAAGTACAGGTTGTAGTAGAATACGCTAAACCCTTTGAGGAAACCAAGTATCGTGACAGTTATACTGATTGAATCCCTTAATTCTGAGTTAGCATTTTGCTTAAAGTGTTTGTGCTATAAGCGTAATGACCTGTGGCCTCACTATGTACAAACAACTGACTTTTCTGACTTGTGAAATGTTGTCAATAAATGTTTGGAAATTTCGATACCAAGCCAACCAGGAAACTCAAAACAGGGAAAACTAACCTGAAAGGAAGCGTACCATCCAGTGCTTCCTGGATCGTAGGCGGATGTGACAATGCAAAACCTTTGCGCAAGAGCGCCGCGTGCGCTGTCGTCACAGTTGTCAATGACGCCGTACTCTCTTCTAGATCTGTGTACCAGGTAGAAAACCACAATATAGATATTTTAAAACCTGCACAAGTTTTCTAACGTATAAGCAGTACCGGCAGAGCAAGTAGGCAGCATTAATTCTTTCTTCATTAGCGACGCGGCGCATAAGCCAGCCAGAAAGGATAGTTCGAGTTCAAGATGGGTTAAGCCTTTGGGCAGAGAATCGGGCCATTCATAACCAACGGCGAGGCACTTGTAGCCCCAGAATTGGCTTTTCTCACTGCGGAGGTAATCAGAAGCTGTCTCCAAGGAAAAGATGACTTCATGTCCTATGAACCATACCCGAATAAGAGCAACTGTTTCAAAGTTGAAGGAACCAAAGCAATAATACCTGGTAGAATAACGGCTTGACTGGGCCAGTTGTTGGCAGAGAACCGTTTGAGTACCGGCCAGAGATTCTCTCCTTCGCCCCGGGTGCTGGGGATGTAGAGTTGTAAACTATCTTCTGGCTGAGCCGTGACGCACTGCGGATCAAATTCCAGGGTGATCCAATGCACCGACGGAGGGAAAGATACCCGCTTTTGCTCTACGGTTGATGGACGATACGGATGCTCGCTTTCGACCACAGCGTAGTGTTTGGAAGTCGTGAACGGTAAAGGCGCAGGTATCAACCCCAAGCGAGAATTATTCAGCGCGGCCACATGCGGCAGAACTTGCTGAATTAAGCAGATCAGCTCTACTGCGACCTGAAAAGTAACTTGCTTAGTTATTTCTCGATACAGAAAATTATTATTGGTCATCTTCTACCATACGTGCAAATAACTAACAAAATATCAATCCAATACAGAGAGGAATAGAAAGAAAAGTAAAAAAAAAGTTACGGTAAATAGGAATACACGACAATCAAATGTTCTATAATTTATGATTCAGTCCGTTTACTTTAGGTTGGGAGGAGGCCACATGTCCCATGTTGGCCAAAACCATCGGAATGAGATCGGTGATGAAATGGGAGTGTTCTAAAATACAATGAGCAGTTTGACTGGGTAGCGTAGCTGCCAAGGATAGGAGAGCTGCCAGTTTATGTAAGACCGAGCTGGTGAGCGCGAGTAGCGCAGACCGGGAATGTGTCTGGAGCATTTCCGAGCTCTGAGTTTCCAACGCCGGGGGTACGGTATAGTAAAGAATATAAGGGATTTGACCGCGAAGGTGATTAGTGCCATTAAAGCTTAGCAAGGAGGCTGTAAAAGTAAAAGTTGCGCCATCAGGGCCCTTGACACTTCCTAGACCGCCGTCTCCATTACTAGTCCGTCCTCCGTGGTTTCGGAGCCGAATCACGTATTTGGTATTTTCCTGGAATAAGACAAAAGTTAACATGCGAGTCCTTCTTCAAAGACGCACTGGGTCAAAACGACCGAAGACAGACTTACTTTAATAGGAATTGGTTTATCAAACTTGACATCTACTGTTTCAGGAACAAAGTCAACCAAACCGTAGGAACCTTTAACCACCTGGAGGCAATGCCAACGCTGAGACTGACTAGGATCGTTGCTATGGCTCAACTACAATGAATTTGATATAAGTCTACAACTGATATATAACTCGACAACTGCAGTATTCACGATTCAAAAGAGGAATAAGAAATATCCATAGTTAAACTTGACTCACATCTTCGAGCAGTTCCAATTCGTATTCGTAAACTCCAACGCCACCGTACACACCTACGCCTGCTATTGCTATCCCTGCCCGGTCAACAGATATACTTATAGCCTCAGGCGATCCATTTCCAGTGTTCCATGAGCGACTCGGACTCAGTCGTGAAAACCTACACGGAGTTTGGAGTAAAGGGCGTATACCAGGCAAATCAGCTTCCGGCTAGAACAAAAGAGCAAACCAGTTATATTTGTAAACATCGTCGCCGCGTATCCACGAGCCTTACGTCATTGCCACAAGCTTGAAACGCCAATTCCGTGACAACTCTGCCTAGAAAGTTACACGCATGTGGCACCACTTCTTGACTCAAACTCCTGTGCTTGTCCACCAAAGCGTGCTGCAACGGTAGCGTCACTAGCGTTAACAACCGTTCCACCACTTCTGTCAGTGGTCTTCCAGCGCTTAAATGCCCTTCCACCTACAAACCAGATTAGTACCATAAAATAACGCACATCCACTTTAATGAGCCCACTACGTTGTGCTTATAGATCAGGTGTTCAATTAAAAGCGGGTACGACGCATCGCCTGGGCTGATAGTAAAGGAATCAGGGCCGGCGGGACTAGGTCCTTGACTGGACGGCTTTTCAGGCGAGTTCGGTGTTGTATCTCCTAACGTCAGGGAAGGAAGGGTCTGTTGCAAGCGCACATGCGCACTGCAAAGAGCAGCTAGAACGGCTCCAATAAGGCGATCTTTCTGCCCATCCCAAACACCCTACGAATTAGAACATCGAGATAAGTTCGGAACACACGACTTCTATCGAACGATTCGTTAGTAGGTATTTACTTCCGTAGCGTGAAGGAGCTGACAAAGATGCGTCCACTTAAGGACTCCAGTAGGGTAATATGCATGGTAACACGCCACAAGACTCGTATGACATTCTTCCCACACAGACGTTAACATTTCCATAAAGCTGCCGAGTTGGGACGCTCCTGATTTTCGTGTAAATTAAATGGAGAGATATGATAGTAATGACACGACACGCATTAACAAAAACAGTAAAACCTTGAACAAAAACTGTACAAATTCACGTTTGATCGTCTTTTTTTTGGTAACGCTGCACTTTGATAGGAAATTTCTGACTTCCTCGTATAATTCATATGATTTAGATTTTTAACGCAAGCATTCCCCATTATTAAAAGCCAAGCAAAAATAGCAAGGTAAGCAAAAGGACAATGTAAAAGGACAGAAAGTAAAAGAACGTAAAAGAAAATCCAGTTTCTAAGTACCGTAGGTGGTTAGGGGATGCACTAGTATGTTCTGAAGAAGAAGACTCGTTCGATGAACCGCCTCCGCCATTGCGAAAGTGTCCGCTGGTGGGTGGGCGTGACCCGAACTCGTCGTTTTGACCCAATCGCTAGCACTGACAGGATAAATATGGAGTATGTAGTGTTTTAAGAGGCGGAGCCCTGAACGTAGCACGTAGGTAGCTACGCTAGGGACAGGGCCGCCGTTATACAAGGGCACGTGCGCGCTGGGGCCAGGAATGGATAATTGTAGACTGTGGATCACATGGGACGTGAGACTAGACCAAGCCCATTTGAGCCATTCTAGCAAGTACTCGAAACAATCCTATAAATACAAATAAGTTATTCACGTGTTATCAATTTATGTTTTAACGTCTTCGTATTTTTTGCTTACCGCTGTAACATTCTGGGCAAATGAGGGACTAAGAACGTGTACGGGCTCTGATGGTTTGTGCAGCATAGTGGGCGTATCCACCGGAATAACCCGATATAAAATCTGCGGAATCTGACCAGCGTTGACGTCCGTGCCATTGTTGGACTTCTTGGAGGATTTGAAATAAAAAACCACCCTATGTTACAAAATCAACAAAAAGTGCCCCAAAAAGTTTAAATATCGTCTTGGTTTTATTATTTATATAGTATTACTGATCTTCTCCAGTGACCATGCTCAATCCCGAGGAACCGCAATCCGAAGACGGTCCACTAACTCTCGCCCAAGCCAAATACCAGCGATGAGCCTGACGACCATTAATAAACAGTAACTTCGTACTTATCTTCCATCTACTCGTTCTTAAATTACCTGAACGGACACGGGCTCTTGGAATAAAATATGATGACGTTGTCTGGCGCCACATTCGTAAACCACTTCATCTGTTTCGGCCAATAGCTCGCCTTCGACCTCTTGCTCCGCGTTCAGTCCCAAATCAAACAACTGATGAGGGGGGGGGGGATTAAAAAGTATCACACTTTAAAAAGAATTGTACCTTAATTTTCCCCATGTACTCGCCACGACCGCCAAAGAGTCCAAAGCCACCAATTAACACATCTGTGTCAACCATGAACCTTACAGCTTCGACGGAATGACCAGAATAGCCCCAACCACCGCCATGACCTGTGACAACCAGAATAAGGGGAAATGCTAATCTATACGGTGGAACAAAACAACTCACTTTCAAAACGGTTTACGATCATATAGTCCTCTTTGGTATAGCTCCGCCCACTTCGGGTTGCCTCATCCGTACTTGGCTCCACACCTGGTGTCGTAGTCTGCAAAGACACCGTGCCGGCTTGCGCGTCCAAGCACGCCAAAATGTGTAGCGCAGCTTGTTCTTGCACGACGCAACTAACGCCGGCTGTTACTGGCAATGCCAAACTCGGCTGGAAAACGTCCGTCAAAGACGGTGCACTACGTTCGGCCATGACGGGGCTGTAGGCTTCAAAGCGGCGATTCTCTGGGCAATAGCTGTAAAAATTAGGCAAAGTACGAAACAGTAATGAAATATAATTCCAAAAAAAGATAGCAATATATATAATAATGCCGAGGCAAGTTACCTCCACAGAATCGCATAAATCGGGTCCCAAGTCACACACTTCTGTTGAAAAGATACTTGCGAAACAGAGTTGAAGATGTGACAGCTACCGTCCGTCCTGGATACTCCCAAAATGTCCACTCCTCCGTTTACGGGAACAATCACTGCAATAACGCAACAGAAATATACTGACTGTACAAGACTGAGCTACGATTCGTATGTTAGCACCATACTTAGAGAATTTCCCGCTACAAAGAGCGCGGATTGCTTTAAATGCTGACTAGTGAGCAAGCGCTCGTCGATCTTCAGGAAAGTACGATCTCCAGAGCCGCCAACCCATGCAACTTTGCGGCCCACTTGCGGCCCCACTTGGGGCAAAACTTGCGGAACAATCCATTTCTCCAAACGTGCCACCTCCTCCCTCGGATGCCCCCTCTTGTCAAATAGAAATACAAGAAAGCGTTTCAACTACGACCTTCGCTCTCCAAAACCTTTCAGCTAAGCAAGTCAGGCAAATTTCCGTTGCAACCCACCGTATACATTCCACAGGTAAGAACATGGCCCTGATCCGTGAGGAGGATCGTATGGTAGCTACCGGCTGCGATTTGGACAATTTTATGCCGAAGTTTCATTGCTGTTGGCCAATTGCGGCTTACGGAATCACCGGTTCCCAGCTGGCCTTGGCTATTTGATCCAAAGGTCAGCACCTCCCCATTGGCGCAGAGCAAGACTGAATAAAAATATATAAAACACCCGTCAATTTCTCTAAAAAATACAAATATCCCTTCTTTACCTGTATGGTGAATGCCAGATGCAATTTGGATCACAGGAGATTCTGTATACACTTTCCCAGGAGCTAAAGATACCAATTTGCGGTCATCGTTTGTCCCCATTCCCTCATCTTTGCTAACTTTGCCATGACTTTTGCAATCTTCGCATTTACTTCGCCGACTGCTCTTTGTTTTCAGCGGTGGCAGGGGCACGTTGGAGGCCAAAGACACCTTCTCCTGATCTACGAGAGGAGAGGACACTGCCAAAGCGTCAAAAATCTCATTGGCGCACGCTCGGCATGTCCCACATACGCTACAGCCTGAATCACCCAATCCACAGCCACACGCACTAAATGACAGACGATAAACAACATGATCACGAAGAACCGAAGATTTTTTTTTACAAAAGAAAAATTATATATATAATATTTCCAGTTTGCGTAGTTCTACTCATGGCTTTCGTTTCAGGATAAACTCTACGTTCTACTTGAATGTTTTGTTTTACAGAGCTGCTTTTTCACTTACGTCCCCGGAGCTCTATCCGGCAAATCTCCATTAATGCAAGCTGCTCCGAAGCCAGTACACTGTCCACACTTGGTGCACACTCTACAAGCGTCCATTAACCACACATGATTCCCAGTAGAACACCCTGAATGCAGTTCTTCTTCTGATTCAGCTTCTTCTTCAGGCGGCACTAAAATAATACCCAAGTTGAGATTATTTCAACGACAGAAGCTAAAATCTGAGTACCTTCTTTGGAAATATGTTGGCGTCCACACTGCCCCTTGTTATTCATACCCAAGGTGTATATGTGTCCCCCTTGGGTCAAGAGAACGGCGTGAGCTTTTCCCAGACACACTTGTTTCACTTGGATACCTTCCAACCCAAGAACTTTCCCTGTTATAAGTAATGAATCAATTGCACATTAAGCATACTGACACTTCACCATACTAAGCATAAAGGACCCTTCATACAACAGAACTTGTAAATACGATGATGTCGACTAATGTCATTCGTAAATTGACGAGAAAGTGCACGCAATTCAACGGATAGTGTTTCAGATTACAAATACGCTAGAAAACTTAGATTACAGATAGTATCTTAGACTACAACTGCGCTCGATTTTCAACGTTTGGACTGTATCTATTTAAAATTCTCTTTCTTAAGAGAAGTTTTATCAAAAGGTTTTAACTATATAGTTATATAAGGTTGCTATATATTGGCCTACAGTTATATAATTACTACATATTTTAACTAGATAGCTTTCCTAGAGAGTTTTACCATAATGCAAACGAACAAAGGAAATAAGAAAAGTGAGCAAAACAGAAAAAGAGCACTAAAAGTCTACCAGTAGGGTCACAATGGTGAGTGTCCTTGCCCATCATATAGAGCTGCCCATCTGAAGTGACTAAAGCCGAAGTTCCATTGTTTGCTGCTACCCACGTGATCTGCTTCCCTTCAATGCCAATGTACCTTTTTAATTTGCTTGCCTTTGCAACTCGCCTACGACCTATTAGTGCAAACATTGGAAAGTAGGGTTAAGCTCGCAAAGAAACTGATTGTTGTGCCTTACTTAGATCCCCATCTTCCCCGCGCCGTGCAACGCCCACGAAATAAACGCTGCCATCTTCAGCCAACAAAAGAGCGTGCTGCCCTTCGTGCCCCGCAGCAAGCTGCACTATTCGTCCATGCTTAGAGCCCGTTAGCTCGGACCAACCCGAACTGGCTTTCAAACCTAGAACTGATCCTTTCCCGAGCCAATGCACCTTTCATAAGGCACAAGACGGAATTAATACTTTTTTCTTTTGGAGAACGATACCATTTCATTACTTTGCCATTTGAAGTTCGAGCTAAGGAAAATTCCTTCCCTCCTACAATAGTGCAAGTATCGTTCGGGCTGTTCATCACATGCGCAATTGGTTCTTCGTCCCACTGGGCCCATCCAAAGGCTTCGATGCACTGCCGAGACACGTTGATAGGAAACTCGTTCAAAATTCTGGCTGGATGCTCCAAATGGTGCCACTGGACAATAAATCCCTCCTAAACAGCATTCGATGTATTGATGGCCGTGCGACTGCAACTAAAAGCTGCAAAAATAGTAACATTATCTTGTATTACGTGAGTAAGGCGGACTGAAGCGAGATGTTGGCCGTCTGGGAAAATCCGATCCGGGCAGGACCAAGGAGTGCGCTTTTGAACTCGTAGATTACTTTTGTCCAATACCAGGAGCTCATCAGCTGTTTTCAAGAACAAGCGATCCTAAATAATTGCATTCACTGGTTAACAGTCGCAACATTAGTAATTTAGAAACGGAATTTTTCTTACGCTAAGATGCACAAGGGCACGAACTGTGAGACAACGTAAAGCCTGTTGAGTTTCTACACGACCAGCTGTGGTTCCACCATAGCCTGATCCAATTTTCCATATTTCGGATCCCATGATTAAATATAAGTGAGGCCCATCACTTGCTAATAACATACCGGTGGATTTAGCTATATACATAGGTAAATACAAAAAAGAAGCTCATGAAATATAAGTTCATTTTCCATAGGCGAAGTTTACTTAGAGGCGAGTCCAAATCGAAGGAATGAATCAATGAGCTATTCACAATGCCTCCACTCAGGAAATCTAGTTTACTGGCCGCCTCGCCTAGTACTAAGTGATGGACGCTGCGTTGTAAACTACACATAATTCCCGGCATCTATGAAACAGCAAACGATTTTTGTTAACGAAAAAATAAACACAAGAAAGGAAAGTAACGCATACAGGTAAGAATGTGGAAACAGCGGAAGGTGACATAACTAAAGCAGAAGCTGCTCGCAAAAGTTTGCTGGTGTGGCCCCAGGCGACTGTCAAACTTAAAAGGCAAGCAGCTGCAAGGCTCGTTAACAACGAGTGTTCTTCGTGATCTTTTCTATCGTTCGTAGCCAACTCCAGTAAGGTATCAAATAAAGGTTCTGTCAGAAAGCAAAGGTCATTATTGCACATAAGCGAGGAAACATGAGCTGGGTACCGATAATATCTTTTGGCTCGTGGCGCAGGCTTTCGGGTTGCTGACACTGAAGGATATCCAATAAAGCTTGAAGAACTTTTCTACACAACGCAGGATGAAGAAGACGTGTTTCTCGAATAAGTTCGAATGTACTTTTTAAGCCAATAACCATCATCTATTCAAAAATGAAAGGAATTAGATTCTTCCAACTCTTCAAACCCAAGTCAAATACCAACTCTTACTTGAGGAACATGGGCAGGCTCTAATTTATCCGACACGGTTTCTTCATCATTACACAGGCTGGAAAGACTAGGCACGCTAGACTGATTCTGTCGCAGCTCTAGAACTAGTCTGCGAACACTGGCGAAAACGGCAAAAGCTGAAGGATTGCAATCCAACTGAAGTTCGCTTACCGGCGGGCTCGATAACTCAACTTCAAGACATTTCTATGAAAGAATAAGTGATTAACAGCGTAAGCATCTCTATTTGGATTTTTAAACAATTAAATAAATAAACTGAAATGAGTACGTACCTTATTAGGGCTGGAGCATCTTGAAGCTTTTTTCCTATTTCCAGTAAAATTAATGCCTTTGGTGGGGGATATGTTGGGCTTCCATAATTCATGGAAAGTTCTAGTGAGGAACGAAGCCTCCATACCAGAAAAGTGTGGCTTTCTCACTATATCTTAATTAGCAGCTGTCCAAACTAGAACTTTTACGGTTTATTGATTAAATCTTTTGGCATCATTTAGCTGTTTGTTGGTAAATAGACTGAAGAGCACTCTGTTGAGAATTACCTTTACTACTGTGGACTCCAAGCTGTTTCTGCCGAGCCACAGAGGTGTGCCGAGCACATCGAGAAATACCATAGAGAATACGTAAATATCTGTTCAGTTCAGCGAGGACAGGCATCCAAACCAGAGTAACCGGAGAGAGGGTTGAGGTCTTTCCTAATGGGAAGTTTGTGTTAGCTTTTCGAAGGCCTTAGGCTAACCCCATGAGAGAGGAGGTTTGGTCAATTCTAGTCTGCCCTCCCTTACAACAGCCGGAACTACAAAAACTCATGTCTAGTTATGATGTCGCGACAACTCCCATGAGTAACTGGCACCGACCGGCTAATCTTTCAGCCAATCAGCAACTGGCACGGAAAAGCTCCTTCAATTGGGACCGCCTTTTCGCTCCAAAAACTTAACACAACCTTTCGTAAAGGAACCCTCTCTCTGGTTACTCTGTGATACAAACCGAGATGTCAAGCCTTGCCGAAATCGGCTTGTCTCGGCTCGGCCTGGCTCGAGCGGATCTGTTTCTCAGCCCTAGTACAGAGGAAACATCAAGTCCATTATACGGGAGTCCCAGAGGATAAAACTGCATAACGTAGCTCGGGAACGGTACGCCTCAGAAGAGCCCAAATATCAAAAGAGCCCACCTAGACCAAAAGAGCCCAGTTGCAAAAGGGCCACCCATAGTACAAAAAAGCCCATCCCATAGATCAAAAGCAAGGTTCCTAGAAACAAGGTTACCTCATGGGGGAACTTTGAATTTGAACCACAGAGTAACCAGAGAGAGGGTTGAGGTCTTTCCTTATGAGAAGTTTGTGTTAGCTTTTCGAAGGCCTTAGGCTAACCCCATGAGAGAGGAGGTTTGGTCAATTTTAGTCTGCCCTCCCTTACAACAGCCGGAACTACAAAAACTCATGTCTAGTTATGATGTCGAGACAACTCCCATGAGTAACTGTCACCGACCGGCTAATCTTTCAGCCAATCGCAACTGGCACGGAAAAGCTCCTTCAATTGGGACGGCCTTTTCGCTCCAAAAACTTAACACAACCTTTCGTAAAGGAACCCTCTCTCTGGTTACTCTGTGATTTGAACTCGCCGAGCGTGCAACGTCACTGGGAGCAGTGCCAATCAGCGGCCTCCGCCTAAGGCATGGCGCTGGAAAGGAAAACAAACTTACAGTGGTGTTTTGGTCTTTAGTCCCAGGAGTTGTTAGCATAAAATGTAAAACATGCATGCCATTATTTATTATTACACTGAGAGATTGTATTTCTTTACCACATGGGTTTTTATGGATCTCCTAGCTTGTAATTTTCTTCATTTTCTTGCACTTTTTCTACCTTCGCTTGTAGAGTTTTTTTGGTAGAAGTTTGTAAAGGTAGAAGCCTTTTTCTCTTTCAATCATTGTAAAATTGCTCCATTCGATCCTAATGAACGTCCTTATACGAACGAATGATTTTATCACTTCCTTTGGCAGTGCAGGGAATTTACTAGAAAGTGTTGTGTTTAGATCTTTTTAAAAGTAGCGCATTAAGTCTGCTCCGAGTGACGTCATCCACCAGATGGCTTTAGCTGCTTCCACATGAAGGCGCAACACGTTCTCTGAAACAAACATAGGGAAAGCTGTTGTCTTTCATTTCACTGCCAATGTCAGCCGATCCGCTGTGTTGAAGTTCAGGCAACGTAAGGCAAGGCAAAGCTTTCACGTGACTTTGTTTGGAAGATGGTGGATGAAAAAATTGAATTGAATTTTCAATTAAAATGTGAAATTACAAAGGCTTGTTTGTTTATTATAATGATAAGATTTTCAGATTTATATTTCCTTCTAGCTAGAAAAAGATGCGTTTCGGAACGTCAAACGTGGCTGCGTTTGGATACACAAGTTCTAATTGTTTTGTTAGCATTTTATTTATTTCCCAATCCTACAAGTTTCTTTTTGTATCAGTCCTTCCCCATG
>JAHZNP010000879.1:0-33508 GCA_020615345.1 Triops cancriformis
GGAGTGAGTGGCAATGAGTTTGCACCCCTAAAAGGCTGCCTTTCCAATGGTAAGCGTCGTTTGAATATGTGTAGTTAAATACAGTGAATATTTGTAACGTGTCGCCTACCACAACATGTGAATTCAAACACAACGCAGGAACCCCTTTCACTACGACAACAACTAAGCTAATTCTTAGCACCAAGAACATTTCTCACAAGTGGCATGTATGTCGGATTATAGTTTAGATCGTGCACCAAATGAAAAGTTACAAACCTCCGAGAGGTATAAT
Source organism: Triops cancriformis (assembly GCA_020615345.1). Classification (NCBI taxonomy): domain Eukaryota; kingdom Metazoa; phylum Arthropoda; class Branchiopoda; order Notostraca; family Triopsidae; genus Triops; species Triops cancriformis. Next base: position 272 of record JAHZNP010000879.1, read on the forward strand.
TGTTCCTAGTCTCTTCAGCTTGCATGTTTCTGGATAAAAGTGAGATAAGAAACGGATCCCATTACTAACCACACGACACTTACGTGACGAAGCCTTCCGAACTTCGCATACGCACGCCAACTCTCCTCTTTTTTTCTTTTAAATTGGCGTGGCTTGAGCTTTGCTCGTTGCCGCCGTCTTGTATTGTTTCTGTCTTGTAGTGACAAAATATAGGGTACAATTGTACAAGTTTTATGTTTAAGGGGAGATATTCAAAGTTTCATTGAAAATGGCTTAGTAATTATTGAGTCTTTTAGACAATTGGGGTCTTGGGTACATTTGCGATTAAAGGGAATTAAGGAGTTGAGTTTAGATCTTTAATAATGAAATTGGCGAAAGATTTAATGGCGTAAAATAATTTTGGAGTTGTTAACATCAATTGGGGGTTAAAATGTACTTTTGATTTTGCCAACTCTCCTCTACTGCGAACTTTCATTGTCCCATAACCATGCAGGTTTAAAAAGTCTCGTATTTCTCAATGCTGTTATTTAGCGAAACGGTCCAGTTTAACTAGTATTGTAAAATATTGTCTCCTGACATTATTAGTTAAATTATCTTCACCAATTACATTACAATTCTACTGTCAACATTTATTGGTGATAACCTTTAATAATCAAAACCACCTTTAATTTGAATACAGTCCGCCATGAATCCAGCTTCCGATACTGCCATGTTTGTCAACAACGTTATAATGTCCTACTATGTTTTAAGTTCAGATAGGCATGTTATTGAATCACAGTGACAGTTCCTGATAAGGGTGCAACTCTAAAAGCCTGCCATGGCGTGCATCTCCCAAACAGAACCTATTTTACTATTCATTAAGCCATCTTGTATTCAAGGAAGTCGCCCTTTTTAGTGACATTTCTGCTTACTGAAAGCCAACATAAAGGTTGAGTTACTCGGTCGCCGAAGCCGGTTTCCGCTTTCTTAAGAAATGCCATGTTTCTTCTTGGAAGATATGTGCTGACTCGGAAGATAGGACAGCGCATTCAATAGCCTACGCTGTTAGGAACGCAGTTTCTAAGGGAGACAAAACACTTGCTCTCGGAAAGGGCGGATCTGTATGATGTTGTAGTTCGTGACCGTATCTCCGCAGCGTAGCATATAGCTGGTAGTTGTGCCGTAAATGCGTGCCCGGCCCGAGCCCCGTGCTGTGCCGCCATCTTTCGTAGTCCATATATTTCTGCCATCGGCGCGTAAAGACGGCGGATAAAGTCTCAAGACGTAGCCAAAGGGGGGGAATATGGTTCACTGCGGTAAAACGGCCGGTAGGGGTCGACCTTTATCACTTCCAGAAATACATATATTGCAGATCTTCCCATGTTCAGTACTTGCTAATGGTTTTTATCTTCAACTTCCCCTTTTTCTGCAGCTACCATTGCCGCCTGTTTCTTTCTTGTGCCTTCATGGTCTGTACAATCATTAGCATTCGCAATGCCCCTTTCTCCCCTGTTACTACACAGTACAGTGCCGTCAAAGTCTGTGCCATCCTATACATGTCCCATGGGGACGCAACAATGCTTCTTCCGCGTAGGAGGGGGGAAAGAACTGGTATGGACGACAGTCACCCGGCGCTTTCTATGTGTGCTATGTTGTACTTAAGCCAATTTTGCTATAATAAAACGAGCCATAGACCAACAATTGCAGTTCAAGAGCTTTGTGACCCCCTCTTACTTAACATTCTCCAGTACGGGCTATTGTTTGCTATCTAGGGGAGTGTTAAACTTGGTGAATGTGGGGGGGAGAGATATGTCACGGATTTACGGGAGGGCGTGGGTGGTGAGGGAGGCTGTAAGGGGAGAGATGCTTCCGTTGGATTTGGGGAGAGATTCCGCGTTTTCGGGGGTTAAAATATAAATCTCTGGCAGGGATACGACGAGTGGAAGTCGAAAAGGAAGCGAAAAGGGGAAGTAACAACCCCATCAATGGACACATGACCATTTATTTACGGATAATCGAATCGAAGGCAAAAGGACTGTTGCGAACGAGCAGGCAAAAGAGCATATCGCCCCCCTCCCCCCCTCGCGTTTAAACAAGTTAGATTGGCTGCGGGTACGCTTGTAAGAGATCATTATTGTCCGCGATTCGTTAGATCGTTACGAGTCTTACAAGGGGAAAGGGAAAGTTTGGGGCCTCAGCCACCATGAATTGTCCACAAGATTGGCTGGGATATTCTTTTCTTTTCGGGAGGGTGATTTTTCCTTCGCAAACGATCTGAAAATGTAACTTCTCGCCAGTGATGGTCGAGGAAAAGTAATTGGCATTGCTAGGGTACATTCAACAAACCCCAAAAATGTCCCAATTGTAATGCAAAACGTGGCAAGCTTATTACTGGTTTGCAAGTGTTACTTGAGCCTATTTCTTTGCACCGTAGTGAGTTGGCAGCAATAGAATGGAAAGACTCTTCTGGCTTGAAGTCTCTTGGAGCTAGGAGTAGCTTAATAATGCCCACTTAAGGCTTTTTTTGTGGTATTGTCAGTATCCTTGAAGAGCTCGACTTTTTTTTTCTCCTTGTGTGTGGGTTTCTTGACACGAGGACTCGTCAAGAAAAATCATTTTGTAAATGAAAAGAAAATCCAGTTAGGGAAGCAGCCAGCCTATATCTTGTTCTGCACGCACTTTTGCCCGTGTTCGTTGTCTTTTCTTAACAGGAAAAGCATTCAAAAGGTGTTACTTTTGATGTCCCCAGACAGCTCAGGGGAGTGGCTAGGATCAAGGCGCCCCAGAAATCGCTTTCCTGAAAGGATTTCTAGAGCTTCATTCGGATTCCTGACCAAATTTTACGAGTTTTACTCCAAGCCCCGGCCGTGCTCCGATTCGATATGTGTAGGGTTTCAGATAGCCCTGTTATCGGACTCACCCCATAATACCCATTTGCTCCTATCCGAGTACTTTTTTTTGCCTTCTCGTTTGCTCTTAGCAACGACTTTCTCATATATCTTGGGAATTCCCGCAGAAAAAAGGGGTTTTGATGGTTAAATATGGGCTAAAATATTTCACAGCGACGAGCTGTATTTTTCTCCATTTTTTAAACGGGATTGGAAAACAAGGCAATGCATTACTTTTGATTTATTCGCGCTAGTCGAAGTCGCTGTACTACAGCACTCGTGTCGTCAAAAATAGGACCCATGCGAAATGCCCTATCCTAACTACACGGCACTTTGCGTGAGCGTCGCTACGCGTTTAGCTTAATTTTATTTTATTTTAAAAGTTGTAAAGACGAACCACGTCGATTGTTCTACGTATTATCGTCGACGTTCTTGCGACGCGTTTAGCTTTCAAGGCGGCGACAGCGATGGGAACATTCATTATTAACCCAGGTGCCGTGTATGTCGACCTGGGCCCTTCCAGACCAGTGACGCCATCTAACGACAGCAATCATCATTGTCGCCTAATTCCGTTTGCTTAGAAATAAGTCAGTTTGCTTGGTTTGTTATTTACGGCGAGTCGTACACAGTACATGTTGAAAATCTAGCGCTTCAATTTGGCGATTTCTATGCTCGCCAAGCTTTGTCTAAGGGCTAAGTAGCCATGTTTTCCAGGGAAAATCCCTTCCACGGCTGAAATTACGCTAAAGGTTATTTGTATGCTAATTAATGAGACGGCAAGTTGGTTTCTAGCTTGACTGAAGAAGGCGGGCAAGAAACTGAAACCGAAGTTGAGAACATGATCCTGCGTTTGTAATGCTGATGCGATATTCCCTGAGCAAAGGGAGTTTTATCATGTATCTTTGTTTTGGTAAAGGGTAAGGAGCACGTGTCTTTTTAGGCTTCAAAGGTCGTGTGCTACGCAGCGTGAATGAGAAAGGTATACCATGAGGAGTAACCATAACATGAACCTTTCTCTTGCTGCAGAACTGTTTCTTTTAAGCTTGTTTGTCAGTATTGACCCAAGATTTGGACCTTGACAGACTATAGTGTTAGGGGTTGACTTGGCAGTCTCCGTGGGTAATTTCGTGAATCCTCGGAAATAAGCTTGTCGTGCAGAACGTCGTATATGCCGTGTCAAGTCTCGGGGTCCTGGCTTGGTTTGAGAGCAGTGGCGCAAATATTGATTGACTGTGCCAACTTGCTGGGGATAAATGAAAGCAAAAAAAAAAATGTCTGCACGAACTCACCCGGCGAAAAAAATTACTCTCTGCCTTCTGTTTAATACGATACCTGATATGGCGTTGCCCACAATGGGGGAAGTGTAATGACAGGTGTGTCTGCTTCATCTACATTAATAGTCGCTAAACTTCTAGCGTGGCGGTAATAAAGCTATGAAGAGCAAGATAGTCATAAGTGTGGCTTTCCTTTTCTTTTCATTTACTCTGGGGAAAAGACTGTGTCTTTAAAAAAAAGCTCTTGAATCATCTCGCTAAGCTCTGAGAATTCACTTAGTACCGTACTTTCGTTTTTCGTTTACAGGAGATTGCGCGAATCTTCATGGCGCCGTCCCGAGGACCCAAGCTCGGTTGATGCCTCACCAACATCACATATTGACCCCCGCCTTTGACCCTATTCACCCGTCCAATGTGACTGTCATGGCCGGCCAAACGGCGCTTCTTCAATGCAGGGTCAAACACTTGGGCGACCGAGTGGTAAGTAGAGCTTAAATAGAGAGAGAGAGATGTCTCTAGGGCCATTCGTGGCTTTTCATATTTCTTTGCTCTATCGATCCGCGGTACGAAATTGTTCTCATTCCAGGTGTCGTGGATTCGCCAGAGCGATCTGGCCATCTTGGCTTCGGCGGGACAAAGTCACACCAGCGATATGAGATTTTCCGCGCTCCACGATGGCGTTCCAGAAGAAAGTTTCCTCTTGGCCGACAGCGACGACAGCGGTGATTGGACTCTTCAAATTACCAATGTTCAAGCCAAGGATGCTGGCTTGTACAATTGCCATGTCAATACCGAGCCCAAAATGAATTGGCCGGTCTTTCTAAACGTCGAAGGTAAACTTGGGTTTTCACGAACGTGACAGTTAGCTAACAGAAAAACGAGATCCGGGGGAGAAAAAGAGAAAGAAAGCATGTAGGTGTTCAACTTAAGCGAGAAATATCTTCCTGGGAAGAAGAACTTTCCTTCTGTTGAACCTCCTACGAGCTAGAAACTTCTGGCAAAAATATTTCAACATTGCTCCTTTTTCTGACGAAAGTCCTGTCGGTATTCAACAACCTGTTTAATGGCGCGGCAAACAGCGCTTCCCATTGAAAATTATTCTTCTTTTAAAGGCTCATTTGGAGAACATTTCAGAAATAGAGCAAGACTAGGTACCACGGACAAGTTGAGCGAAATGGAGAAACTTCTTCTGCAGCTGAAACAATTTTGAAGTCCTTTAGATTCGCGAATAAGCGAAACCTGGGGTATCGCGTAACAAAAAACCAGGCGCTTGTAAGTCGAAATCGTGGGAGTTGAAAGCTTTCTAGAAAAAAATTAACGATAATAGAAGAAAAGAAAAGGAAAAAATGAGGAAAGAAAGCCAAGGGAGAGAAACGAGCAATATGAAACGGCCGGAAAGCGCTCGTTTATCTCAAAGGCCATCGACTTGAAAGACAAAAGTGAGTTGAGCTAATAAAGGGGTTGGAACGCGCTGGATTCAGGGGGGTGGGGCATCCTGTTGTCAATTGTATTCTAAAGGAAGTGTACACAACGGTACAAAGTTCTACATTGTCTTTTGCATGGTGATTTGTGCCGTCCCAGCTGCCGTAGCGACCATTTCTGGTCCGGCGGAGTTGTACGTTCGCAGTGGCAGTACCATATCTTTATCATGCATCGTCCGAGGTCCGAGTAATCCTCCAAGTACGCCACATTGGTACCACGACCGACGTCCTATCGCTTTAGACTCGCCCCGCGGGGGAATTTCTCTGGAAACGGAGCGGACGGCAACCGGAATGACGTCGAAGCTTCTCCTCACTAAAGCTGTAGTTCAGGACGGAGGCAATTATACGTGTGCTCCCGGAGCAGCTGAACCAGCATCTGTATGGGTCCACGTTTTAAACGGTAAGGATCTAATTTGCCGCTCCTCCCCCGTTTTTCGTCTCTAAGCTGCGAGCTTACGAGTGTTAACCGGATTCTGATTCGCTCCGTTTATGAAACAGGTGAACATCCTGCTGCTATGCAACGGGGCAACCGAAATGGAGCAAGCAGTGTATCACGTCGTTGGAGTTTCCTTCTCTTCCTCGCACTGGTGATGAATGTTAACTGGTACATTCCGAGATGATGCTCATCCGAAGAGGCGTACACTACTTGTAATTATTACGTGCCGGCATCCATTCCATACAGTGAAGGACGACGTGCGTGTGTGTGTTCCAAAATGACTACATGAAGAAAGATTTTTAAAAGTCGAAATTTTACCCCCCAAAAAAGTGTACTATGGATAGTGTGCGCGAGAGTATTTTGCAATTAGCTAGTCGTTATGCCTTATACTCGTGTTTCAAAACATTCGTTTCTTGTTTATGTAAAGACAAAAACAGGCAAAATTATACATAACAGTAATTGGTACTGTACTATTACAGTGACACGATTCTTGAAGTCTTCAAATCCTCAAGCCATGCTTTAATGATCCGAGAACGTTCTAGCGACTTTTTTTTAGCTTCTTAGGTGAAATTCCTGGAAGGCTTGGAGCTTCGTTCCATGACAATTTTCAATAATGCGTGGATTAGCGTCTGCGAAATTGAAGTACGCGTTCATTATCTTTATGGAAAGAATTTAATGATTACTTGATTTTAGTCCAGGAAATCGGTACCCGACGTGGGTTTACACCCATCAAAAAATCCCACCAAAGGGTTGACGTCGGTTTTGTCATCTTCCCAAGTTCTGCGAGACAAACGTTCGTTGCTGTGACACCTACAAGAGTTATTTTTCTTCCCTGTGGCCGTAAATCAAGTGTTTTAAACATTTATTTTTTTCTACTACGCAACTTGCAATTGGAATTTCCTTTCAAACTTTATTTCCAGAACGTCACATGCGTTATATTTACAGCAGATGATACACAAAACTGGGGATTGGGCTTCGTTTCCTGCCACACTGCATCATATTGCACAAAATAATTCGTTTCAGCGCAAGGAATGCAGCTCACAATATTGTTAGTACACCATGCAACATAAAACACGCTTTATGAGCGGACGAGTCTATAAATACAGTCTGAAAACTCGTACGACTCTACTTTTGTTTTGCTTTGGGCTTTCCACAACGTGGAGAGAAATGGGCGGAGTAACAATAAAAGACATCGCGTACAACAGAGCCGCGTTTTGCGCGACTTTGCTCTAACGCGATCGGGAAAATCTCACTGACGAGATTTGCGCGCACAATTTCAGTTTCCTCAAGCCAAACGTAACTTTTTCATATAGCGAGTTCCATTTGCTCCACTGGTGCGACTTTTTTTTACACGCATGGAGTGCGACAGCGTTCCTTTTGGAATTCTCGTGCCAGTGCAAGAACCGTCTAGCGTTCCATTTGCAAGGTGCGCACGGAAAAGTGCAAAACAATGCAGCTTTTGCCGCACCCACTTTTTTGGCAGTGCGACGATTTCGGTGCACATTCGCTTGGCGCCAATATGAATTCTGAAGATTAACAGAAGCTACTTCTTATGATTTCTTAAATTATGAGTTGTCCAGCTCATGAAGTGACATCGAATGTGAGGAGCCGTGGTTCTTTTATATGATGCAAGCAATAATCCCATTCACAAAATAAGGAGTTATATTTTTCAGTTACGCATGTATTCGGATGACAAGGTAAGTCGTTAAATAAGCGCCTTCTATGAGTGTATAATGTTTTTGTAGCTCAGGAAAAATTTTAGACTCAGCCGTGGAAAACCTTTAGCATCTCATAGCTCAATTTAAGGTTTTAGAGCACTGTTTCAGTTGTATGACTTTAAAATGCTTTAAAACAAAATTCAGCCTCGGCCATGTTTGAAAGGAATGTAAACAACCGCTGCACCAGCGCACGGCACCAGTTTAGGACCGTGACGTCATTTAGTTCTGGTGCAAAAAAGAGGTTCGCACCAAACCCGAAAAAGTGCTGCAAATGGAACTCGCCAATAGTAACTAGTCAACTCTTTTTTTCTCTAAGACTTGCCGCCTCTTTTAAATAGTGCACGACAGCTTAAAAAGAAAGTACTACTCATTCTATTTGCATTAAGCAACAGTGAAACTAAAAAAAATCACTTCAATGTTTTCATTACTAAAAGAATCGCTTGAGCGTGTAACGGTGATGACACTTCCGTAGTAAAGGGTTCGCTTCCAATGTCATAAACTGAGCATTAGTTCGTAATAACCAGAGAGGAAACGAGGACAAAGACTCAAAACTACCCTTTAACGTTCTCGCTGGAAAAGAGCCCTAGAATCTTTGCCAATTAGATTTTCCCTTTACACAGACCGACGGACAAAGAAATGTGCACCGCATTACGTAGTCTCGTAAAGACGGAACCAATAAGGAAGACCATTTTCTTAGTTTGAAGACGTCATATATCTCCCTTTCAACGAAGCTTTGAGACTCAGTATTCCGAAACGCATCGCTGGCGTTTGAGATTTATTACTATTAAAAAGAAAATCACTCTGCGGGAAACTCCAGTTAACGCGAACGACCGTGAATTAGCCTTCGAACGCTTCTCTGACGTAAAACGGGGCTTGACTGCCCCTCAGGCCCCCAAGAAGGTTGTTGGGTTGGCCCACATTCCAGTTTGAATACTTGTTTAGTTGCTTGCTAGGTGCCGTTTTCACTTGAACAACGGCTCATGTGTTTGTCGGTTAGTGTTTTGCGTCTATTCTGGAGTGGGTTTTCAAACCATAATATCCTTGTCATGTGTGTCATATCGACTGTCCCAAGCGGTCCACATACATCATTTCCTTCCGGGCGGGTTACGCATTGTGCCTAAGTCGTTTCCGAATTACGCTAATCCCACTGCCCCAGTTATTTTTTACTTGCCTTGTAAGGCAGTTCTTAGCTGTCGAACCCAAACGGTTATCTTGAGGATTTATAAAAACCTTCTCCTGTCGTTCTCACGTCCCCATATCAAGGTAGCGCCCGTTAACGTGAACACACACGTGATGAGCTTCTTCTCTTTCCCATCTCCTCTTCCAGGTGTCCTCACAATGCACAGTGTGCAGGCGTGCATTCGGTGAAAAAGAATAAGAGAGAAAGTGGTGACTAAGTGGCCAGTATCTGTGCTGGATTATTCGCACAACGATAGCGTGCCTTGCCGGCAACAACATCCCTCCTTTGAAAATCTGTTAGAAATGTGCCTGTAGTTTATCGCGCAACAGTGTGGTTGAATTCTTCTAGTTTACTTTTTTTGTTGATTTCGGACTCAAGTACTCGACTTGGTTTCCCTTTTTCCAAACGAACCCAACCATGGCTCACCACGACGACGCCGGGATTGGTGACTTTGTACTTTTGGATGAGATCAGCCCAGAAAAGTTTATCCATAACCTCAAAGTTCGGTAAGTAACCCATCCCCCTTTTGACATCGGTGTTCTGGTATCTATTTGTATTCTTTACATTACAAGCAAAAAAGTAGTGACGCACCACTAAAAATAGTTTGATTGTTCTACCACCAAAACCTCCCCCGCTTTGATGCTTTAGCAGTGTGGGAGAGATGGGCGTTCCCTTCTTTCCCTTAAAGAATGCATCGTCCTGTGCACAAGCCACAAAACTTAGCCTTGAAAAAATGTATATCGCAAAAACCTCCCTAGAGCGATACACGTCCATACCAACGACAACAGAGGCACTACTGACTATCAAACAAGAGAGGGAATCATTATTGTCGGAGCGGAAGAATTCTAACGATTAAGAGAAGTGATGGGAAGGTAAAATATCGGATTATGGAGATATAGGTGCAAAGAATGTCAAAGGAAGACGAAGAACATCGAAGGTCGAATATCACGGGGATTTTGAACCTGCGAATGCCGTATATCGGATAAGAGAGGTTATCGGTTTACAGAGGTATTGGTACAAGAGGCTGCCGATTTCTAAAGCTATATCTCTTATTGATAACATTATTAACTGAAGAAGATGAGGGCTTAAGCTCAAGAATGCTAATATCGGATAAGAGAAATGTTATCAGCTTGTGGACTCGATATCGCTGTACACCGGATAAGAGAGGCGTTGAATGAGAGAAGAACTCTTAAAACATGGAAATACAGCGGATAAGGGATACGCAGTTCAGATGATCGGTTTAAAGAGGTTCAGAAAAATGATGAAAACCGTGATTAAAGCACTGAAGGGATACCGAATAAGAGAGGTGTTTAGGACAAACCGACTGTCGGTCTAAAGAGGTTTGTTTGCATGGTATTTGTAATGCGTGAAAGGCCAGTATCGGATAAGGAAGGTTTTAGACAAAGAGACTGTATCTAAAAGCTTGTTTGCATGTTCTTTCTAATTTATGAAAGACCTGTGTCGGATAAGAGAAGAAGGAAGTTGTTAAAGTTTGATCGATCTATGTAAATTTATCCCCAAAGAGCTAAGGAAATAACTACAATGTGGGGGATTCGACGCGCAGCAAGGCCAATATCGGATAACGGAGGTTTTGGGGTTTCCGGTTAGCGTTCGCTAGAGGTCTTATGTGCGGATTTGGCGAAGCAATTGAATTAGCGAGGCAATTCGAGGCCAAAGAAGGTACGCCAATTTTTAGGTACGCAACAGGCCATCGGATAAAAGACTTGTCATAGGCTGTAGGGTTGGGCTAAGGGCAACAGACTTGTATATGCTGTTGACGGATGGAAATCACCCCACCACCGTTGAGCAAATATGCGTCTGCATAAAAAGCTGGTTAATTAGTCCCAGCGCGGTTTCTGTGGGGCGCGAAAGTTTGTCTCGGCGCTGCAGTCCCAGCGTTTAAAGCATTTGACCTTTGCAAATGGCCAACTTCTGCAGAGTTCCAAACTGTCCGCATGTTATCCGCGCCTTATCACCCACCGAGTGCATTGAAGAGCCAAGATTAATGAGGTTTCCTTAAGCGGTGGGAGAAAACGGTGCCAGACAAAAATTCTACTTTTAAATGACTTTGCCCGAGTCTATCGCTCCCAACGATTTTCAAGACCAGGCTGGCTTGCGTGGCGCTTTCCTATGGGGGATGTTGGGGCGGTCCCCACAGGGCTGAGATGAGAGCAGTTTCAGACACCCGAGAAAGGAAATAAAGCTTTCTCAACGTGAAAAACTCATGAACCGGTGTTGGTTGTGTGGCTTGCGGCTTCTATGTACAGAATTCCCTGCAAAGAAAGCTTGCATGGACTTTGACGCGACTTTTTCTTAATGTCCTCATTTCGTATTCCGCTGATAACGAATAAGGAATGTTCCACGCTCTGAAGGACAGACAACGTATGTGTGGATGGATCTGTGTGCGGGGGAGGGGAAGAGAGGAACATGGTTACACAGAATACAATATAGTGTGGATGTACTGTATCTTCTTGTCTGATGCCATGCAGCGAAGTAACGAAGAATACATGGAATAAACGAAGGAAAACAAATGCATGAATGAGAATAATAGATCTCCGGCATTGTTGTTTCCGTTCCACACCTGTTTCTGACGTTTCGGGCATTCCGAGGTTGAAGAGGTTAGCACGCCAGACACGCCTTGTCAGCTCGTTATTATTATCGTTAGGAAGTTGTGCACAAACTTTGAGAGTTTATTTGTTGATTTATTCTCTATTTATTTGCTCTTATTTTTATTTATTCTCTACTTATTTGCTCTTATTTGTTTATTTTTATTCGTTTGCTTTTATTTATTTATTTTCATTCGTTTGCTTTTGTTTATTTACTTACTTGTAATTTATTTGCATTTATTTATTTTTATTTGTTTATTTATTTTTTTCCTTTAGGTTCAATGGCGGGAAATTTTACACTTACATCGGCGAAGTTTGTGTTTCCGTCAATCCCTATCGCACGCTAAACATTTACGGACAAGAATATGTGAGTCAGTATAAAGGTCGTGAAATTTTTGAGCGACCGCCGCACATTTTCGCCATCGGAGATGCGGCGTACAAAACGCTGAAACGGGCCGGAAAAGACACGTGTATTGTTATTAGCGGCGAATCGGGAAGTGGGAAAACCGAGGCGTCGAAAATTATTATGCGATACCTCGCTGCTGTGACGAACTTGAGCGGGCAACAAGAAATTGAGCGGTAAAGGTGTTAAGTCTCTCCGTTTTCTTCTTTTATGGCTTATGGGGTTCTCGTTTTCCATTACAGAGTGAAGAACATTTTGCTGCAATCGAATGCCATTCTCGAGGCTTTCGGTAACGCCAAAACCAACCGGAACGATAATTCGTCTCGGTTTGGGAAATACATGGATATCCATTTCGACTTTAAAGGCGATCCCGTAGGAGGGCAGATTACGAACTATTTATTGGAGAAATCCCGTGTGGTTATCCAGCAACGGGGAGAAAGAAATTTTCACGCTTTTTATCAAGTAAAATCGATATCTTTCAATAGCCTTGCAACGAACGTAATTTTTTTTTTGGAGACAAAATGTAACATTCACTTTTCCTAAGACTTATTATAATTTATTTACTTTTTTATTTTCCATAGAGCCGACGTAGGTTTACTCCTAATTTGATCTTTATTCTTTTTCTACTTATGTAGTTTATTTTTCATTTGCAATTTTTATTACTTATTTCTGATTATTTTTTACGTATTTCTTTTTTCACCTACTTCTATTTTCACGTAGATTTTTTTATTTATATTGATAGAAATTTATATTATTTATATTTATTTTTATGATTTTTTTACGCTTTGCCAAGAAAAATGTTAGGCCAACTTTGGAGTTACGTGACTTGCATAGTGCTTTAACTTGAGTTTTACTGCTTTTCTTAGTTACTATTCGGGGCTGCCGATGGCGAGTTAAGCAAACTGAAGTTGAAAAGAGACCCGAGTGCGTACCATTATTCCAATCAAGGCGGCGTTCCCAAAGTTGACTCCATTAGCGATAGAGGTGATTACAAGAACGTTTTGGCAGCGTTCCGAACTTTAGGCTTTGAAGCAGCGGCAGTTGATAGCATCTGGAAGATTTTAGCTGCAGTCTTGCATTTGGTAAACTTGTAATTTTTTTCTGCATAAAGAGCTAATATCGGGAAATTTTAGTTTACTAAACGGCTGTGATTTATAGGGACAAATTCATTTCAAAACAGAAGGCGATAAAGCCAAAGTTACGGACCGAAACGTTTTAGACACCGTGGCTCAGCTGTTGTCGGTTTCGAAAGATACTTTAGAAAAGGCGTTAAGTCATCGCGTGATAGCTGCCAAAGGAGAAGTTATGGAGAAGGAACACACGGCTGTCGAAGCTGCGCATGGTCGAGATGCTTTCGCTAAAGTGAGTCGATAGTCTACAAATTAAACGCAATCCCTATGGTGGTTGTTTTTCATAATTATTTTATTACGACTTTTATAAGGTTTCTTGACATTTATTTTCTTTTGCAGGCAATTTACGATCGTATGTTTACGTGGATCGTTGAGCGAGTCAACAAAGCTATTCAAGTCAAGCCAAATCAACACCACGGCAAGCATTTAGTCAACAATGTCATCGGCGTATTAGATATCTATGGGTTCGAGATCTTTGACCTCAACAGTTTTGAGCAGTTTTGCATCAATTATTGCAACGAAAAGCTTCAGCAGCTGTTTATCGGTAAAACGTGCCGGATCGTAAAATTTCACTGCTTTCTAATTTCATGTTTCTTTTCCTTAGAGTTGGTTTTGAAGCAAGAGCAGGAGGAATACAACCGAGAGGGTATCAAGTGGGAAAATATCCAGTATTTTAACAACCAAATCATTTGCGACTTGGTCGAACAACCGCACAAAGGTATTTTGGCGATCATGGATGAAGCTTGTCTGAACGTTGGCAGAGTTACGGATGAAGTAAGTTTGGGTTGCTTATCCAATGCAAAATAGTTTTAACTTCACGTTTTTGGCTATGCCTAGATGTTGTTGGAAGCCATGAACCAGAAACTTGCCAATCACCAGCACTATACCAGCCGAAAATTAAGTCCGATGGATAAAGCTTTAAAACAAGGCGAAGCTTTTCGTATCAAGTAAGATTTTTGGCTTAAGCAAACACTTCGAGACACAAAGACGGGAAAGGGAAGACAAATAAGTCCCCAGGCTTGTTTTATTGCCGCTTGTGCCTCTTGTAATGAAAATAGAAACTTGGTTCGCTTCTAATCGTAAATTTCGTGCAGGCATTATGCGGGCGACGTGGTTTATGACATTCGCGGTTTTATGGAAAAGAACAAAGACACACTCTTCCAAGACTTTAAGAGGTTGTTGTACAGCTCAAGCGACGAGACTATAAGAAGTATGTGGCCCGAAGGTGCCCAAGACATTCACAAAGTAAGAAAACTGCATACTTAGGCCCACAGCGGGGGGAAACTTTCTGTAGATTCATAGAAAACTTTTGACGTCGTTTTTATATTCATAGACAACGAAACGCCCGTTGACAGCCGGAACTTTATTTAAGAGCTCTATGGTAGCCTTGGTCAAAAACTTGACAAGCAAAGAGCCGTTCTATGTCCGCTGTCTCAAACCCAACGAGCAGAAGTCACCGGTACTGTTCGATGAAGAGCGAGTCCGTCATCAAGTCAACTACCTAGGATTAATTGAAAACGTCCGAGTACGGCGAGCAGGCTTCGCCTACCGTCAAACTTACGAAAGACTCCTAAGAAGGTAATCTCTACAAGTTTCAACAATTCCAAGCATTTTTTGCGTAACACACTATTCTACTTTCGTGTTTTATTTATTTATTTGTCATTTTTGGTGTTATCAACGTGAACATAGTTTCGCTTTAAGCTTTTCCATGATTTTGTAAAGACTTTTTCAAATTTATTGATTATCGTAAGTACACGTAGTATGTTTCATAATTCTTTCATTAATTTTTTATTTACATTATATTTCTTCATATTATTTTTCATAAATATTATTATAATGATTATTTTTCTGTTGAAAAATAATTTTCTTTTATTGTCTGTCTATTAGTATTTTATGATAGTTATTGTTTATTAGTAATAGTCGTTGTGACGATTTCGTTGAAAGTAGTGAGTGGAATATTGTATTTTACTTTACTGATGATCCATTTTTTGACAATTAGGTACAAAATGATCTCCCAGTACACTTGGCCAAATTTCCACGGAGGTTCTGCGCGGGATGGCGTGAAAATTTTAATTGATGAACAAGGCTTCAGTCACGACGTTGTGTACGGCAAAACGAAAATATTTATCCGCACCCCACAGACCCTCTTTTCCTTAGAGCAGGTTCGTTTTCTTTTTTCTGTATGTTTTAAAAGCAAACGATTTTTGTTCCACTTTCCGTAATCGTTGCCAAATGGGTTTTGCAGGCGAGAGAGAAGCTTATTCCGGGCATTGTCATCTTCTTACAAAAACTGTGGAGAGGAGCCATTTGCCGGAAACAGTATCGTCGTATTCTCGCTGCCAGGAAAATCTGGACCGCCTTCAAGCGTCATAAACTGAGGTCGTATCTCAAGTTGACGCTCAATAACTTTAAGTAGGTTTCACTGTTTTATAAGAAGCCTTTAAACTCGGGTGACTCTGACTTTTTACCTAATGGGAACTTTGGAACTTACAGAAATGCTCCCCAGTTGCAGGACTATGGCAAGAGTTTGCCCTGGCCTCGTCCTCCTGTCTGCATTACTCCAATTGTAAGAATTGTTATTTAACACACACAAAAATAAGAGAAAAAGAAAGTTAGAATTGTATTACTGTCCTTAGGTACGGTTGCTCAAAGCTGCATTCCAACGTTGGAGAGCTTGGATGGTTATGAGAGCCATTCCAGAAAAAGACTGGCCGCAAATGAGGCTTAAAGTACTTAGCAACGCGAAAGAATATCTTTGAAAAATCAGGACATTTAATTGTATTTTTATTTTTTCTTGTTTAGATTGCTGCATACAATGTCTTAAGTGGCCAAAGGCCTCAGTATGGGTTAGGTAGAAAATGGGAAGGCAATTACTTGTCTCTACATTCCGATAATGCCAATACGGCAGTTTTCCATTCTTCGGTAGCTAGTTTACAGAACCGCGACCGATTCCAGAAGGTATTTATTGCGCTTTTTATGACAAAAGTCCGTGTATCACTGCTATGATAGGTGCTATTCTCGTGCGGGATACGGAAAGTCAATAAGCATTTGAAAACGGCTGATCGTGCCGTATTGATTACCGATCAAGCAATCTATAAAATGGATACCAAGAACTACAAGCAAATGAAAGGAAAGAAAGCCTTGACTGACGTAAGTGTTCTTGGCGCAACGATGTCGCATTTAAACTAACCTTGACGTTGGCTTGGTAGGTCACGGGCTTAAGCATTAGCCCTGGAGACGATTCGTTACTGGTGATTCATTTGCAAGGCGGTAATGATCTGGTAGTGTCGCTATATTCGCCCAACGGCCAATCGCGTGTCGGTGAAGCGGTCGGTGCCATTACGTGGCAATATCAGCAGTATGCCCCTTATATTCTTTCCTTGAAGTTTCTGTTTATTATTAGAGCACCCAATACGTTCTGGGAAATGGTTCGTTTTAATTGTGGAACCAATTTAGATTGTAATCGATTGTTTAATTTATTGCTGTCGACCTTCGGTATTCGCTAAGGCAAATGCTAAGGTTACGTTCCAACACGCTTTTGCAAGTGACGGCTAGTCACGCCCACCTAGCTTTAGTTTGTTTCCGTCTCTAGTAACAGTACGTGATCCGTTAATAGCTGAATGCCGAAAGTCGACGTCAATTTCTCTTTATTTTCCGTTTTATTTCGTATTTTCCGCTGACATTTAATGCAGGTCATCCAACTTGTCGCAGTGTAAACTTTTCATTGCTATTGTTTTTCGATCTAGGCTCCAGAAACGTGATTTACGAGTGGTGGTCTGTAATCGAATCCAGTGCATGCTCGGACGGAAGGCCCGAAACGTTCGAGTGGAACCGAATCCTAACGTAGCCACGCCGACATTCTTGAAAGAGTCGACAACAGACATCATTTATTCCTGCCCGAGTAGTGCAAACGAGCTTCGTGCCACTAATGGACAGCAAAAAGCTGCCTTTAATGGTTACCATTAAAAATATAATCACAAGAAGGGGGAGAAATAGAAAAACTATTTTATGAATTTAGACCCAGGAGTGGTTTGAAGCATTCGCCAACAATGAATGTCCTTTTTTAGTAAGAAAAAAGCTTTTCCGCACAAAGACAATCCAATGAGCTGCTTCCGTTCGTTTCTGTTGTGTAACACCAATTCCAAGATTTATAACCTGGTGTCCCGCAAGGCGCCCGTGTGTAGATAAAACATGATATAGTACTTGTCGGGTGTCTAGCAGTTAGGCACGAGTAATGTATTTACGAAAAACACTGCACAGCCTTTTTACTCCTTGCTACAGGCCTTTATTGTGTGTCCTCCACAAGTGTGATAGTTGATATCGTGCTTTATGAAACAAGTGCCATAAGGCTTTGGATGATTTTCATGCGTATTATGAAACTATAACGAATGCGCTAAAAGCTTTTATTTCTGTACGAATCACCAAGTTGTATTAATAAACTGTTCGAAACACACATTTGCACTAGCTGCAATAACAACCAACTGCGAATTTGTGAAGGACTACTGGGGCCAAATGAGGAAGCTAATCCGTGGCAATGACAATGCAGTAATGAAACCAGATAACAGATTAACGCTATGGTTGTCCAACCAAGCTGATCCGCTGATATGTTTAACAGTCGAGGATGAAGCCGGCGATTCGACGATTACGCCGTTTTCGTCTTCGCCTAGGGATCAAAGCCAAGAAATGTAGACAGACCTTCATGGTGTCCAGATTTATTGTTAATTACCTGAATATTGCAGCGTAGCTCCCAAAAACGAGTCAATTAGCGAGCCGCCGAAACCTGCTAAAGCTGCTGAGCCTATCAGAGGCCACTGAGGCGGGCAATCTTCCAAAATGTCTTCCGGAAGGCACAAAACGAGCGTAATATAGTAAGCCACGCCTACAACCATCCCGCCCAAGAGACTAAATACTAACCCAGGCAAAGACACGCCCCCATTGGTACCTAAAAGTACCCCAAAACTGAAGTATTAAGTATTGTCTTCGCTATACAATACTTAACAAACGTATATCGTGCAAGTTTGCTACATAATCTCTTTGCTGTACCTCTTGGCACAGGTCTCCAAGTAGTTATCAAGTAGGGCTTGAAACTCGGGACGACAGAGCCTAATTCGGAGGCCCACGTATCTCCATTACTGCAAGACAAAGCTCCTACAAAGAAATTGAAATTCGTACAATAGCTCTGGACGTGGGCAAAGTTACCTAAAATGGCTAGAGACAACCAGGACGACCGGTAGTCTTGCACGAAGTCAATAGGCTTTTCTCCTACGCCAGATTCAATCATGTAAATGGTGGCTAGGCTGGCAGCCACGCCTCCATTGCATAAAACTTGCACCCAGTTTCTTTGACCGCCTGATTTATTTATTTTTTACAATATTTTTGGTATAAATTTGGTATAATTTAAGTATAATTTTGATACGACCTTCTTTAAAGTCATGTTCGATCTTGCGTTTGATTTCGCTCCGGTATTTCGTAGCCTTAGACGACGTGAGGTAAAAGGTTAGCAAAGCCGCGAAGAAAGCGTAGCTTGACAGCGTGAGAAAGAAGGCCACAAAAACACCTTTCAAAAGGCATTTTAAGGTAAGTGGCAAGTAGTGGAAGGCAAAAGTTTTCATTCACCGACTATAGCGCCGCTCCAGTCCAGACTTTGGCTCTTTAAGCCCCTTTTGGCGATGAGGACAGGGATAAGGATGGAAACCAGCCACCGGGAGGGCGAAATGCCTTCGGAATCTGAAAAGAAAACTCATGAAGACCACGAATACTTAAATAGAAATTTTGGGTGAAGCCTTTACCAAGAGCGTACCATTGCTGTCTTTCGCGTTCCAAGCAAATACAGCGCTTAAGGCCCAAAAACATAGTGATACCGGCAGGATTACCGAAGCTGCCACGATAGGTTTTACTATGACACTTGCAGGAAGTGGTTTGGTGAACTGGGGCTTGTACTTTTTCCTCGTATTTTGCATTTTCCCCCGGCTTTGCGGTTGTCGGATCTAAAAGAAACATATGCAAATTTTTAAAACTCGTTAATCACTACTGAGGAGGCGAATCATGTAAATTGTTTAAACTGACAGGGACTCATAAAGCTTTGTTCTCTTTTGTCTGACTAATGAAGCTAGGAATATTCCATCTTTCTCCTCAACACTTTTTTGGTTCGGACAAAGAGATTTCATTTCTGGCCTTAAACCAAAGTCTGTCGATCCTGGAAACTTTTTGTTTTCGCGCGAGACTGCGCGTGATCCAGAAAAGGCCCTCTATTTGTTTAAGCTAACGAAAGTCTACAGGAATTCTTTTTTTAGTTTCTAAGAGTTCTTAAAAAAAAAACTTTAGAATTCATACGAGATGAAACCGGTGCACGCTCGGTTTGGGATCCGCACTTTTATTGTACGCATTTTTTTTCGAGTACAGTCAAATGTAACCTAGTGACCAGCCTAAGTAAACATAACCTTACTATTAACTGGCAGCTTTTCCACTGATGACTTAACCATAGTCAGGGATATCATGTCCCTTTAACCGTGACCAAGGCACCAGTGGCGAAGCTTCCATAGTATAACTTGGCAAATACAAATTAGTTTATATTTACCCACGCTAGCAAACAGTCCCGTATGGAATATTAACAATTATTCAGATGCTAACTGATAACACTAAGATAGCGACAACAGATTCATTGTGCTAATATAGGAGCTAGATAAACTGTCCTTAAAGATAACCGCTCTGCACGTTTGAATTTGGCGCGCTTGGAGAAAATCCGTCTGCGCCGTATCCCAACTAATTTTGTCTGGACACATCTTATTGCAAACTTAACCATAATGTCATGGTTATATTAAGGGAACAAATACTATTAATACGAAAAAAATTAAAAATAGGGTACCTACCCCCTCCAAAACAGAGACATGCGCTAGTAAACAACGCCCGACAAAAATCGGGCAGGCGGGCGCCGATTAGTCGATAACTTGGAGTCGCCATATTCAGAGGGGTCGAGCTTGTTCTCGTCAGCTTGTATGTTTTTGTGTGTTTTTATGGGGCGAATCTAAGGCCTAAGTTGGTGTGATTTGGACACACATTTGCATTTTTACATCCAGCTGGTGACGTTGTGAGACCGAACCATGAGTGAAACCAAGATTATTTACCATATTGATGAAGAAGAAACACCATATCTTGTGAAACTGCCCATCCCTCCCGATCAGGTTACTTTGGCAGACTTCAAAAATGTGCTCAACAGACCTAGCTACAAATTCTTCTTCAAATCCATGGACGATGACTTTGGGTAAGCTTTCGTTATATCCCTTTCTTTCTATTTAACCTTTTTATGTAATGGAACAAAGAGAAAAGTTCACACTCTTAGCAAAGCTCTGGGCCCAAAGCGCCAACCGCACAACTTTAACCCCTCTACTCATAAAATCAAACATTCCAAGTTACAACCTTGTCTTCTGGCATCCATTACGCAGAAAAATAGTTATTATTACAGTTGTAAGTACCCATTTCAAAAAAATACTGGTTCTTCTCAAGTACTCGTTACAGATGCAGTTCAACATATAGGAATCAAATTACAAGCCACCTCGAGTGCAATATATCTCTTGTGCAGTGAAAGGGAGTGTGTATTCGCAAGAAATCACCAGCAAAGACATTTTTTTCTAGGGAAGGGGCCCAGAAAACGACAGAAAGCTCGTTTTCGCCTTAATTAATTTTTGTATTGCCTTGTTAGAGGCTTGTGCGCACATTCCTGAACAAAACTCAGCCAAGAGTCCGCCAAGTTAAATGCAACAAAACGCAACTCTTAATGATGTTTCAACTTGTGTTTTTTTTTGTCATTTTAGGGTTGTGAAGGAAGAGATCGTAGATGACG
The DNA here is from genome assembly GCA_020615345.1 of Triops cancriformis. Lineage (NCBI taxonomy): Eukaryota > Metazoa > Arthropoda > Branchiopoda > Notostraca > Triopsidae > Triops > Triops cancriformis. The sequence goes on from JAHZNP010000879.1 coordinate 21,207, forward strand.
ATGCCAAACTCCCATGTTTCAATGGCCGGGTTATATCTTGGGTAAGTGTTCTCCACGTCGCTCAACCTCCGCGTTTCGGTCGTCCCAAGTTGCGCTTTAATTTCCTCGTTTCTATTCAGACTTAATCACCGGGGCTTTTCTTATTTTTCTAGCTCGTTTCAGCTGACGGTAGTAGCGTGTCCGATAGCGTCTCCCAGTGCACGGATAGTTTAGCGCCCTCAGAAGTCCGAGGAGTTTCCGAAAACAGACCTACCCAACCATTTCGGTACGGCCCGGAAAAAAGGCATTTAAGTTTGGTATAAAAACAGGTGTTGTTTGACATATCTCATTAGGCCACCTGGTCCACATGGCCGAGCTGTCGTTGACGATTTTACCACCACAGAAACGGAATCTGTCGTCAGTTCTCGGCGGAGTGGTAAGCTTGCTCATGTTTGACATCTATTTTGCGTGTATTTTGGGTTCAGTGTGCGTTTCAGAGCGACAAAAAAGAATTCCCAACCCAAGGGGGATTTAAGTTTATTCTTAGTGGAAAGTGACGTCCGAATTAGTGAGCACGCTTTATGGCTGCAGCTTAATGCTTTTGTTCTTGTTTCTTTCATTTTTTTGTCTGTGTGCGTGTGCTGTATTTTTATTCTTATTTTTCGCTTTTAATGTTTTTTTTTCGGGGACTCAGATCTGCACATCTTACATCGCAGCAGTGTGCGACAGCATAGAGAAGATTACGAAAATTACGATAGGTTTGACGGTGAGTTTTTTTCTCTCTTTTATTCTCCCATCGTTTCCTTGTTCCAGTTTCGATGTTTGGCATGTGCGATACACTTTTGGGGCATGATTAGTTTGTGGAACGCTTTGAAGCTAGGTTCTTACTCTCCCCCTTTCTTCCTAGTTATATGTTATAGTCTTTTGCCTCTTGACTTTTCTTGGTACACTTTTGTTGTCTTTTTTGTTGTTGAAGTCGGTTATTATTTGTCTTTTTTTGCGGGGGTTTGGGGAAAAGGAAAGGAACAAAATCAATACTCGATTACTAAAATGATACGTTTGAAGAAGTTTTGTGGGATTTTTTCTTTCTTGGGGTTAACCCAATTCATTGGGGAGAGTTGCTATGGACGTCTGGTGGGAATAGGAATTGTGTAAATTTCCCTTTAACCCGGTTTCAAGGTGTCAGTGGAGAAGGGAGGCTATGGAGAGTGAAGGCTAGATAAATTTTGGGTAGTGTAGTGGTATTGGATTGAGTCGAGCGTGACTCAGAGGCGAGAACGGTTTGTAGTTTGTTTAGATAGAGGGCGATTTATTATTGTTCAAGGATAGAAGTTAGTTTCCCCTTTTCAACTTTGTTCTTCTGCTGGCTCTTCAACGGAATGTTTGCTTTAAAGCTGAGATTCTTCAACGACGAGAAGAGTCGCGCGCTCGGGGGGTAAAAATGAAACACTCCTCGAAATAAATCTGGCAGCTCACAAGTTGAGGCACGTGACGACATTGCGATCGAAGCAAGCAAAAGTCATTGTGAGCAACATTGTTGGGAGTAATTGAAACAGGGTTAAGGGCCTTTCGCGCTTAACAACAATGGAGGCGCGGTTTATGTCAAGGAGGCGTCACTTGATATTGAAGCAGAACTACATTTCTTCGTGAACTGATATGCATTTTCCTAGTTGTGATAGAAAAGACTGACACACGTGGTACACGAATTTGGAAATTCGAGAAAGTACGCTAGTGCCATCTTCGCGAATTGAAACGTCCCCTTGGATCCTGAAGATTTATTAGTGGCGAAAGCGGCGGGAAACACTAAACGACAACGAGATTCAAGTTGGCGACGTTTCAGTTCGAAGGTTGATGGCCTGGAACCAACTTTCACTGATGAAAGCAGTGTAAAAACTAAGAAAATTCATAATTTTAATCGTGTCGAATCTGCATGCAATGTTACTTGCATAAGCAAAACAAGCGCCAGAGTCAGAAACTAGCTATGTTAAGTCCTTTCTGGGAAAATCGCGACCCAAGTTAGATTCTCCGTTTCTATCTGCAGTAAAGTCCACAAGTCGCAGAGGTGTCGGTATTACAACTCGTCAAAACTAGCTTCGAACTTCGTGGACGAGTTGAGTTTACCAACCGTGAACGCTTGTCAACTTTTAAGTAGAGTTCACATGAATGACCTAGGGACTTGCAGTCAACACGAGAACAACGCATTAAAAAAGGGGAATTGACGAGCTGAAGACAACGCGTATCTTGCCAACAAATTATTTGGAAGAATTTTATCGTACCAGGCGTCTAGGTTCCGTTAGCATTAACTCAGTGCAGAAAATGAGCCGTAAGAAAGAAGTCGTAAGGAAATATTAATTGTTGTCAAGATTCATCTGTCTTGTAATTCACCACGTCTTTTCTTTTGCTTGTCTCCGCGTGTCGTAATTAGCTAGTGACAGAAAGACACATTCTGGCAAGACGAGCGTAACGGACCGCCTTATGGTGTCGTAGTTGCGAATAGTTTCTTAAGTGTCCATGTAAAGTCCAGGAAAATACCTTTGTCCTACTTTTTCTTTAGCGTTACGACCGCTTTTATTTTAATAACAGTTTTTAGCTCCATGGAAAACAGCAATAGCGTGCATGTGGGGTTATTGTTCCTTAAAATCGTTCCTTTTTCATAACAGATTTTTAAATTATTCTTTTTGTATCATGTCATCTAGTTCAACCCTATCCCCCTTTATGGGCAACAAAAGAAATAATGTCTTGTACATGATTTGGGAGATTATTTTTTGTTCCCCTGATTGTTGATGTATCTTCTTCATTTGTCTTGCTGGCAGTTGGCCCCGCCCTTCCCCGCTTGAATGGTCATCCCCATTCTCACCCTCATGCTCACGGAATCCATGGCCTCCATAGCGGCAAGCAACGTTCTTCCAGTCATGGTTACGAGTCATCCTCCATGCTATCTTCCGATTTAGAGTCCACCAGCTTCGTCGACTCGGAAGAAGATGCTTCTTCTCGGATTACTACAACGACAGGTTGTTTTTTAGGGGTTTTGTACCCATTTTTTTTTAAGAGACCCCCTCCTATTTTTTCCCCTTTGTCCGTTCCGTGTTCCATACCATGGCGTTTTTTCATGAGTGTAATTGGCTGGGTTGTTGACTTTGTGAACGAGAGGAGATTGGAAGCTTAATGGGTTCTTAATGACCTTTCTTTTTTGTTACAGAACGCAGCAGCGTTTCGCGTGCGGCACGTCACCGTAGGCCACGTCGGAGAAGGCCTCGTATGCCGCCCATGTCGCGGACGTCCTCATTTTCCTCCATCACGGACTCGACCATGTCCCTTAATATTATCACGGTGACGCTAAACATGGACAGTGTCAATTTCTTGGGGATATCCATCGTGGGACAGAGTCATAAGGGCGGAGATGGCGGAATTTATGTCGGCTCCATCATGAAAGGGTAGAAAGTGCTTTCATTGTCATAACGCACATACGACTCGCGTTAACGAGGTTTGTCGCTTACTCTTTTCCATCCCCTTTTTATAGTGGCGCAGTAGCGTTGGATGGACGAATTGAACCCGGTGATATGATCTTGCAAGTTAATGACATAAACTTTGAAAATATGTCAAACGACGATGCTGTACGAGTGCTGCGAGAAGTTGTCCAAAAACCTGGGTAAGAAACTTGCACTCGCGCTAAGAACGATTCAGTTCGTAAATTCACAAGTTTCGTAACGTAGCTAGTTTCATTAGTCGTATCAGTTTTAGCAAGCAGTCGACAGTTGCTGACTTTATGAGAAAGAGTTGGGAAACGATTTGGTACCGTCGTATCTGTTTTGTGTATGCTATACGTACACATTGTTCTCCGTTTTTACATTCTATATATTTAACATTTTGTTTATGTTTGTGTTTTGTTTTCAATTTTAGTTATAGTGTCTTTGAAATTTTATTAATTTGATAAATGATTTGTGTGCTCTCGTTTTATTTCTAATCGCTATATACTTTAACATTTCCCCTTTATTTATTTTTTCTTATTTTGTGTTCTGTATATTTAACTTCTGTAATTTTGTTTTATTTTTAATATTTTGTATAAGCCATGTACTAGTTAAATTTTTCGTAAGTATGCAAACATTTGTTTATCCAGGGCTATACAAAAGCATCGTGGGACGTGTTGAAACTAGCATAAATCCTGTGTATTGTTTCACGTTTGTTTCAAAGTTACCGGAAAGTTGTTCACAAACCCTGACCGTCCAAACAAATCTTGTTTAGCTAGTGCTCGGAGTTTTCTTGAGTTAAAGCTCTCGTGTGCATTGATTGACTGGCACGATGGCAACCATGAGTTTGAACTCGTGGATAAATACTTTCGGAAAGTGGGAGGCGGGGAGTTGTTCAGCCAGCCGGCCTTTCCAGTCAGCGAAATTCATTATGGCATGAATTCATTGCTGACGTATCTTTAGAACTATTTATCAAACAAGGAAATTCATTGTTGCCGTGAATCAAAGTCAGTCTATCCCAGAAATGGCTGATGCACAGCCCGCTTTCGGGACTCAGCAATTTCTTACAAATGTTGCTCGTAAATCTCGAAATGCTATGAAAAGGCGATACGGCACTTGTTTTCATTACGGAAGTTATGGAAAATTGTGTCATGTTATATTACAATCCAAGTTTTTTCTAACATTGTCGTGTGAAATAACTTGAACACTTATTTGTGGATCACTAATTAAATTGCAATAATAAAATAGAAACGCAAGAAATAAAATTAGTTGTCGTAGTGGAAAGTAGCAGTAATTATATAAAAGTATAGAATACTCAATGTATTGACTTCGCTTTTACACGTCAGGTTTCATTCAGCACTTTTTTCTCTTTAACGGTGTGAGCGTTGCTCGTTGCCGTATCAGCAACTTATTTTACCTTTTCATTCGTTTATATTTATTTGATTGAACACCCAAAAACTTCTTAGTACTACATTAACTAATTTAAATAGGATATCCTTTTCTAGTTCCAAGTGTGTAATGGTGCGTACTGATGCATATAATGATGTGCAAAAGTCTGTGAGTGGTGACCTTCTTAAATTTCTTATCATTATGAAAAGTAAACCGACTGCACTGTACTGCTTTTAAAGGTTTCTTTTCATTAACTGATTTGTTTACTTTTTTGTAGTCCAATCAAATTAGTGGTAGCTAAATGTTGGGATCCGCACCCGAAAGGTTATTTCACAATTCCTCGCACCGAGCCGGTACGTCCCATAGATCCTGGTGCGTGGGTAGCACATACAGAAGCCGCGCGAGGTACCTTATACGAAGTTTATGTCTCATGTAAACTTTTAAGCCCATTTGCATGGTTGTGTAGGAGGTTTGTATCCTAATCGTCCGCCCTCAGTTACCACAATGACGTCTAGCTCTTCATTGATATCAAGTTTGCCCGAATCTGAACGTTAGTAACCTTTTTTCTGACCAAGGAGGAATATCCTCGTCACATTAATCGTGCAGTTTTAGGTCCGCCCGAGGATATGAATTTGACGGTACATACCGATATGGGTACAATAGTAAGGGCAATGGCACAACCTGATTCAGGTTTGGAAATACGAGACAGAATGTGGCTGAAAATCGTAATTCCTAATGCCTTTATTGGTACGCCATCTTCTGTTCTTAATTTCCCTTTAAATATTTTCATTAATGCCCATTTTCCGGATCTAAAAGTATGGACCTTGTTATAATGTAATGACCCACTTTAGGAGCCGATGTCGTAGACTGGCTTCATACACACGTACAGGGTTTTGAGGAAAGAAGGGATGCGAGAAAATACGCCTCCCAGTTGCTTAAAGCGGGCTATATACGCCATACAGTCAATAAGATTACGTTCTCGGAACAGTGTTACTATGTCTTCGGGGACTTGTGTGGAGGTAAGAAGTCAAATAGCGATATTCTCAAATGAACTTCATCATAACCAACTTATGGGCTCTCGTGTAGGCATGGCCTCGTTAAGATTACATGATCCTGACTCAGTCTCTGAAGCTGACCGAGACATGTTATGTCCCTTGCCCCCTCCCGCAGGATCTCAAACTGGCAGTAGTGGTGGGGCAGGTTGGGGAGGCATTCATATGCCCTACGCAGGCACCTTTCAGCCTTCACCCGCGTCGGGCTACGCCCCTATGCCGTTTAGCTACAGCAGTGATGCCGTAGCTGGTTATGCTCATCCGTATGGCAACGGAACCAATAGCGTCAATAGTGGATCAGGTACAACAGCACGTTCTCTTTCGTTCCTCTTTCGAGACAGTACTCATTAATTTCATTCTTTTTTGTTCTCTCTGTAATTCTCTCTGTGTGGTTGTATGTCTACGTTGTGTATGCGTTCGACTTTCTGTTGTTGGGGTGTTTGTCGCTGTTTTTGTATCGCGTATGGTAAGACCTGAATCTTTAAATAGGGAGTAGTAATGGTTCGGATGGGCGTGGCGGGAATATCGGGCTAGGGATCGGATTAGTGGACCGACAGTCGGGCTCGGGTTTAGTGGGCGCGATCAACCCCATCGGCCCCGGCGTGCATGGATCAACCGGTTCAGGATCAGGCTCTCATTCTGGCTCCGCCTCCACGGCGTCCAGTGACGGTGACTCTCAACGATCAGAACGTAGTCGCAGGACGTTAACCGGACATGGACAGGCAGGACTGGGACTGGGAGTGGGCGGAGCAGCCGGCGCGGGTCTGCCACCAACCAACAGCTTGCGACCTTTGGGCCAGGTACCAGCTGATGTGTCTGGCTCCAGACAATCCTTTCGTATGGCCATGACCAACCCTTGTGAGTACTTCGTAGACGTAATGTAGAGGAGGATGGCAACATGCTCGTGGGCTTGGAAACCTTCTTGGATGAGCTTGCGGGGTGTTTTGAGACGTGTGGTGCGGAAACTCAACCAGCATGGGACATAGAACCTTCATTCTTCATCTTCGGGCAACATGGGGGGAAACTAGACCTTTTTGCATGAGAAAAACCTCAAGAATAGTAACATCTGAAATCATTCACGACTTGACTAACATCTTTAACCCGCATTTAGAACCGAATGAACATGACCACACCGAACGAGTCTTGTACCGTAGAAAGGAAGCCACAAGGGTTGAAAGGGTTGTACTGAGAGTGGAAACATTTGGAACAGAGAAATCTTACGTAACTTAACTTGGCACCGCATGGAAAAGTTTTGAGCATGCCGTAAATTTTTTTTTAGCTTTAATTGCGTACAAACCTGAGCCGCTATGTCACCGGTGTTTTTAAGTTTGATTTTTTTTTTACTTTTTTATTAATGATGACATTTTTCGTGGGGGCTTTGGTTTTAAAGGGGTATAGTAACACGTGAATGACAAGGCGAGCGTAGGGAGTTTTGCTGTCCAGCCTGCGAAAGCTGAATTGGTAGCTGTGACTGAAGTACCAAAGAGAAGCTTGTTTTCGGGAACCAATTTTTTAGAAGACAAGTCCCCCCCCCCCACCCCCCTAAAGCCATTGGATACGTGGGAATGGCGAAAATTCTACGCTTGTAGCGTCCAGATTTTGTGTGTTGAAGAACTTTTTTAATGCTCATATCAAGGTATTGGAAATGTGAAACAATTGGCAGTTATTTTGCATGGCACAAAAACAGGCGACCAACACAAAAGAAGGCAATATTTTGTGGCAGACCAGATTTTTTTCCGAAAGAAAGTTCTGTTAGGCCTATTTTTTCGGTTGGTTTTAGAAAGGAATCATACCCCAAGCCTGCTGTTATATTCCTCGTTTTCTCTTTTATAAAAATGTGTACCATGGTCAGCAAAGGTAATTTTGCGTTAAATCTGCCACTTTTGCATTGTCAATTTATCCGGCAGCATTTTCTCTGTTCTGTTGTGTAAATAACTATCGCAGATTTTGACTGTTTTCTTCCGACATCCTTTTTGATTACCTGTCACTTTCGTTAGGTCTAATACTCAAATGAAACATATTTTAGCTTCCGTTTGAGCGTGTACAAGTTTGATGGTGCATGCCAATAAGTTTTCCCTTGTACTTTATTTCGGAAACCCCCCTCCATTTTGTATCGAGTGATTGTTAGTCGAACCCTAGCTGAACAAAAAAAAAACTTTTACCTATAATTTTTTTGGAAAAAAGTCCCCCGTAATTTTTCGATTGAAACAAGGTGTATTGTGTTTTACATTCAATGAAAAAAGTGCCATTCTTCCCAAAAATGTGCAGTGTACTTTTACTCGATTCTCGGAACAAGAGCTGCGTTTACTCAGCCTTGCTTTTAGTTTCCTCTTTATAGTTGAGGAAAACGAAACTGAACACGAAGACGCCCGCCATCATGGAGAAGGCGCTGACGTAATAAGGATACGCGCTGTTGATGAAACGTTCGTACTGAGTGTGCTCCAACGGACGCACAGAGACCTATAGGATAAAGCATTACTTCACTTGTGATCTATGTTTATACATATAACATTGGTATAGTTCTTTCGAATACTCGGTTACCTGTGTAGTACTGTACAAGTACGTGTAGCCCAAACGGGAGTAGTCCACCTTGAATTGGAAAACGCCGTACACGTCAGGAAGCACGAATTCTGCAGTGAAGCGTCCGTCTTTTTGGGGTTTCAAGGTGGTGCGGACGAAGGGATCAATGCGAACAAATTCGAGTTGCACATCAGTGCCGTCGTAAGGAACCCATTTACCGTTCTTCAGCTGGTCAATTTGAATAGTGTAGACCTGACAAAAGCGCGACATTAGTGAGAAGCAAAATGGCTTCAAAATTCTTACAATGTAATCTAACCTAACTTAACTACTTTCTACTGTCCTAAATTCCTACTGAATTAATATCTTTGCTTTACTGCTGTAAATCAGTTTTAAGTCTTCTACAGTAAAAAAAATCGCCAGTGGTTTAAGATGCAGAATAGCGAAAATAGCGTACCACACTGTCCATAATGGTGTAGGAGGACGGAGCTTGGGTTTGGCCCACTTTGTGGTGCTTGACTTCGCCAGTTCGAAGCACGCCTTCCTCTTTGAAGACCCAGCGGCTCAAAGCTTCAGCCAAATCTTGGTTGCCAGACTTGTCATGGCGAGAGCCACCGATAGCCTTCTGCACGGGGGAGTTGAAAAACTCATCGGAGAAGAATTCCAACGAGCCAGTGAAGACGACGCGAGCATTGTTGCGCGCTTGCAGGGCTGCGATCAAAAGAGTATCTGTGCCAACAGCGTGAGGGTACTGCAACAAGAAAAGTTAGAATAACTTCCAGAAAAATCAATTCGGGGAACCCTTTTACTTCGTCGATGGCTTGATCTGGTTTGTAGGAGTATGCAGTGCCAGAAGCTGTAAGAACTTCTAAAACCAAGGGATTTTGCTTGTCAGCAACTAAACCGGTGCCTCGGAAAAGAACGGGAGCGATTTTCTTGGAACCAACAATGGCGGGTGCGTTAATGAGGTTGGTAGGGTTAGCAACGATGAGTGTGTGCTAAGGGATGAAACCAAAGTACTGTAGATAAATGTTAGGAAAAATATACATGAAACTTACTTTGCCTTGGTCTTGAACGTCATAGTTCAGGTGATCAATAACGGAAGCTCCTTCTTCGTCAACTTCGAAACCACATTCGGTGGCCAGTTCGCGCAAGACGTCACCTGCTGATGAGCTAGCGGCAACCAATACGTTTCCTGCGAAAAGAATTTTATTTAGCGAGCGCTGCATGACTAAGGGATTTCGTTACCTCCAGCGTCTACAAATTTGGTGATGGCTTCCACACTGACGGAACCTCCGAACTCTTCAACGGAGGGAGCAAAAATGATCAGGTTGTCGTATAAGTATTCTCCATACTTGACTAAAACGAGATTGGCGTCATCCGCTGATTTGTAGGCGAGAGAATAACCCCGGTCTATGTGGTAAATATGAAACATTAGTGGAAGTTTCGATATTAAGCAAATGTCTTTTACCTGTCAAGCTTTTGAAGAAAATGGAGTGAGTTTCGCGTGTGGCAAGTGTGTCGAGCAAAACTAACGCTTGCTTACTACCGTAAGCACTTGCAACACAAATTGCGAGGAGACCGAGTAACACGAACTTAGACATTTTTGCCGGCTTTTTAGTACACCGATATCTCTCCCCAGGACAAACAAACTGACACCCTGGCCAGCGTTGCCGTGGCGTTGCTTTTAAGTTAGAAAATAACGCGTTGGCATCGCTGCGTGGTAGTCAACGGTGCGCAGCGTGTGATGGCGAGTTTCTAAGTTTTTAACTGGGCAAGTCCTGAAGGACTGCCCAGCTTATACTATCGGTTGATGGTGCTAAACCTCACGTGCCAGCTCGGGAGGTGTGCATTACTTGTGTAGGTTTCTGGGGTGGTAACTGGTATAGGAAGAACGTTGGCACGGGCCAAGAAGATCGTTTTGATGCCGCGAATGTCACAAACATGTTAAGTAGCGCAAGGGGAATATTCCAAGCCTAAAAAGCAAGGGGGAAAATACATACATGGCTTAAAGCCTTTGTGCACTGGCTTCATTCGGTATATCGTCTTTTACTGCAGCGATTATTTTCTTCTCATTATTATTATTCTCATGATTATTTTTAACTACGGCGTGATCGTAGCTCTTTGGCTGTAAGGGTTCTATACAAGCAGATTTAATACACTGGATACTGGAGCGATTATATCTACGCTGAATGTCTCATTGAAGTTTAAAAGGCGTCAGCTTATAGCGCTTGTGTTGGTATGGTTTATATCTAAGTCTTCGATATCTATTTGTAAGAGCAAGTTGGCCGAGCGGTCCAGCGGGTAACGCCGAGATCGTGAGGTCGCAAGTTCGATCCCCGCTGTGGACTGGTTATTTTATATTAAAAAAATTCCAGGCCCTCCTGGGTAAATGTCCTCCTTCCTTCCTTATCCGAGTTCCTTCCTGGCTCGGTCCCTATCTGTCGTGCTTACACCTATCCAGTATGAAGTACTGTACCTAGTGGTTCGGGAAACCGAACCGCGGTGAAACAGAAGGATAGGAGCGAGCACGAGGGATAGGGACCAGCTAGGGAGGACCAAGGACGGGAAGGAAGGCGGAGCTCCAGTCTTTCACGATTTCTGAAGGGGTACCCCTTTGCGTAGCATTGTTTCTTATGGAAAATAACCCGGAAAAAGCCTTCCCGGCTCGAAAACGTGACCACGCCCATTTTTTCGAATTTGCACCAATGGGAAGAGAGGATTTTGGTAGGGAGGTCGATATTTTGCGGGAAATTCAAAAAATACGATTTTTTTGGGGTGGAAATGTATTGAAAAATACCACAAAACACAGCAAAAATAGGTTTCTAAAAATCAGAATTTTGCGTATAATTTTCGGGATTTTAGCACAAGTATTTTCGGAGGTGTTCAATTAACGCTGATTTGGACAGAACGCTTAAAAAATGTTAAAAAAGAATCGGAAAAAAAGCCTTTAACTAAAACTTGGGACTGTAAGAAAGCTAACGCTTAACACAGTAATCTTCGAATCAAAATTGGCGCTCTGAATAACAAAAGGAAGAAACAAGGTACAAAAGAATTGAAAGAATGTAAAAAATAATGCCAATCCTGCGAGACATCAAAAGCTGCACGAAAGGACAGCGGAACATATACATTTTATTAACATATCATGATTTCGGTATACTGCCCTCTATAAATCAGTTAGAGGTAAACGCTAACACTAAAATTGTCAATCTAAATCGCAATCCTTTTCCTAAAAACAGAAAAAAAATACCGGAAACTAATAAGCAGATACAACCGAATTCAATTCACGACAGAACCGATGAAATAAAGAATGAAAACTTGAAGATAAAAGGAAAAAAGAATGACTCAAGTTTAGAAACAAATTTAACTGTCTATTAACATTCGGAAATACAAGTCGAGAATGACTAACTCACAGATTCACTCCAAGGAAAAATCAGCCTTCTTTTGACAAAAGAGATTATCACATGAGATATGACGTGAACGACGTGAGATTTACCAACTGACTGGTCAAACGCTGTTGAAACGCACGCTTTTACTTTCTGAAAACAAACAATCATAGTTTTCGTTAGATACAAAAATCTAAATTTTAATTGGGTTACCTAAATGAAACGCGCGACATATTGTTAATAGTATTTGTAAATCATCACGAGAACCTAAGCACACAATTCTTGAGTGAAGTCCTTCGAGATTTGCCGATATTTTGCATGAAGAACATGCACGAGAGCACATCGAAGAACACATCTTAACGAATAATGTAGCCCAAATCTGCAAGACAGATAATAAAATTAGCAATGTTATCACTGTGAGATTCTGAGTTACCGTTAGTACACAAAAGAAACTCCACTCACATCTTAATTGGGTCGATAACTTCCGACACGTGATAGACTGCCACTGATGT
>JAHZNP010000880.1:0-33471 GCA_020615345.1 Triops cancriformis
GATGTCCTAACCAAAGCATTGCCAGCACCGAAGCACAACTTTTGCGTTAAGGAAATGGGACTCGGAGACGTGAGTCAAGTTCACAAAGAAAATATGTGAGCAAGTCAAGTGACCCAAATTTCGAGGGGGGGTGTTGTATTGAGTCCGAAATTTGGACACAATACTTTTCTTGTTCTCTTTTGTTTCTGTCATCTCTCCCTTTTTCTTTCTTTCCCTCATATGTTCGGTTGTGGCCTGTTAGTCTTCCTCAATACTCCCAACAATACAGTTGCGTTATCGTTTCACAAAAAGAGTGCTTTCGATCAGATATTTACAACAGAATTGAATTGCCTTAAATGTAAAAATTTAAAAAATGACTTGAATTGTACTGAGTTTCGGGAAAACGTTTTGAGTGTGATTTGAATTGACTTTCACTATCCTTGAATTTGCCCAGGTCTGGTGTGCAAACAAATTGTGCTTGAAAGTTTGCTTGGTCGATTTTTTTAAATAAAAACTGTTGCTTGTGAAAAACAGGTAAATTTCCTGTACCTGTTTCCGTAGCTTGGACTTTCGCTTCAGTGAGAGCGTCTGTTTCCGGTGTTGTTTCACTCACTTGCACTGCAGTCTCGTCGTCTACTGGCGCTTCATGTTCTGTTGCGTCAAGACTGTCAGCGACAGCGGCAAGTAGGGGCGCCATGGTCTCTGAGCAATATTCGGGCGGTGGTTCCTCAGTCTCGCCCTGCTTTTCCACCTTGGCTTCGCATTCTAATGCTTGATCGACGTTAGCGTCTGTTGGAGGTTCTACAACTGCAATAGACTCCTCCACGTCCTCCCTTGCGAATATCAAAGCACCTCGCTCAACTGTTCCATCTTTGGCGACGTCCAAGTCTTCTTCCGCCATACTAGCGGGTACATCTTCGACCAAACTACTTGGCTGCTCGTCACTCGCCTCCACGATAATCATTTCCTCTTCTGGATCAGCCGCTTCCACTACAACAGAATCAGGGATTTCTTCTGCTGGAATAGTTTCGTTTTCTTCCCCGTTTTCCGTCTCGTTATTCTCTTCGGTGTCCGGTGCATGACCATCGGCAACAATGACCTCTTCATTGCTACTTTCTTGAATAAGGTCAGGTTCGGATTCTCTTGAAGTTTGTCGTGCAGAGCTTGTACGAACTTCCGCGTCTTCGAGAGCCATCTGCCCTTCTTCTAGCGTATCAGCGGGTGCATCTTCAACCAAACTGCTAAGCGGTTCGTCGTTCGCCTCCACGTTATGCAATTCCTCCGTGGCAGGACTAAGACATATTGTTTCGTCTGGTGCATTTACGTTTGGCTCAGCAGCTTCTACCACAACAGAATTGACGATTTCTTCTGTTTGTACGCTTGCACCTTCAGTGGGTTGATCCTCGACGACCGCACCAGTAGCGCCATCTTCAACATTGACAGTTGTTTCTACCCCGGCGTCAGCTTCGACAACGTCAGTGCCTAATTCATCGGCGGCCTCTTCCCCATCTACAGACTCAACAATATCGGAATCCGTTGGTATTCCTTCAGCCTCTGGTTCTTCTTGGACATGAACTTCATCACAAACCACGTTCTCTTGGTGACTTTCGGAATCAGCACCGTCTAGGAAGTCCACTGTAGAACTGGCAGCGTTTTCGATCAATTCTGGCTCAAAGACTTCTTCAGATTCAGGATTAGCTTCTAAAACAGGAGTCAATACTACATCTTCTTGATCCAGAGCTATTGCAACAGATTCTGTCTCTACAGACTGTTCAGCATCATTCTGATCAGTGACTACTGTCTCAGCTTCTTTGGGATCAGCGAGATCTGTGTCTTCTGCGTCTTTGATAAGATCTTCATCTGGCAGACCTCCTTCCAGCACTGTCTCACCGACTGCAGGATCTTCGAGTCCTTCAGTCGATACCTCCTCAAGTACCTCTGTATCGATTGGGTGGATTTCGACTTCGGCTTCAGTGACCGCAGTTTCTGCCTCGAGCTGCTCTGGTTCGCAAGGTTGAGATTCTTCAGCGACTTGCTCGGTATCAATTAGCAATACTGATTCTTCGCCAGCTTCGAGTTCTGCAACTGGTGAGCTGATTCCTGACAACTCATCTGCTGGTGACTCTTCGTCTCCACCTAATTGCTGAATTTCTTCAAGGGACAATCCGTCGTCTAGTTCGACAGGGTTCAAGATTTCCGCGTTGTCTGCAAGAATCAGAGATTCTGGTTCTGTGCCCAAGTCATTGGCTTCGATCACGTCATTGACACCTTCTATTTCTTCGACTTGGATCTCGTCCTGTTCCTTGGGTTCGGTGTCGTCATTCTTTGGCTCGGCTGGCGACTCTGACTCACCAGTTTGGATATCTTCCTCAGCTTTGCCATTGACCTCTTCCGCTACCTCTGTCTGAATTTCTTCTTCAACCTTGATTACTTCAGTTTCATCATTTAATAGCTGATCTGGTGTGTCTGGATCGCAGATTTGCGGTTCTTCTTCGGTTGAGCGATCCGTGTCAGCTGCTTGACCAGTAGGCAGTTCTTCAGCATTGTTTTCCGTGGTAGCCCGGTCAGCATCGGTTACGCCATCTTCCGTTTGTAAAACAAGGCGTTCGGATTCGTCTGCGACGGGCATAACATCTGTTTCTTCTGGAAAATTATGTCCCACTTCTAAGATTTCCAGAATTTCCGCGTCTTCGGCCAGTACTACTGTTTCAGTCGTATCGGTTGCGTCAGCATTTTCTTGCACAACTTCGTCAGCATTTTCGTCTATTTCTGTCTCAGGTCGTTCTTGCGTCACCTCAGCCGCCTCTATTGAGCTATCGCCATCATTTTCTTGAGCCAAAGCTGCGTCACCTGTGCCTTCAAGGTTTACTGCACTGTTTTCTTCGTCAACCGCATCAATATTACTCTCGCTATCATCAGGCTCTGCTGCAATGTCTGCCTGAACTGCGTTACTATCATCAACGTGCGTGTCAGCATTCAAGTCCCTGCGAACGCGGTAGCCCCTGAATGATGATTGGATTTTGGTAGCTGCCCGTGCTTGCGTTTCGTCCTCTAAAGATATATCGCGCTGGATCTTGCGCCAGATCTCTTCTTCCTCGTCAGCCGTTGGCATTCTTTCCAGTCCCGGTTCGCCTACGTCATTCCCGGTTCCGTCTTCAGCCTCAACCTGTTCGCGTGGACTTCCAAGTGTAACTGTCTCTGCCAATTCTGTTTCTATTATGGGATCAATAGTATCGTTTTCCTGGGCTGGCAGTTCAACATCTTCCTCCGCATCCTCATTTACTTTTTCTTCCTCCAGCGCGTCATTCGCTGTTCCATCCAGGCCTTCAGCGCCCTCTTCGTCAGCCTGGCCACGTGGACTGCCAAGCGTAACCGTTTCTTGCTCGGCCACATCAGCTGTATCATTTTTTAGATCATTAGATGCTTCAAGTTGATCTTTTTCCAGGTTCTCGTTTCCAGGTTCTTCTGTAGATGGCTCTGCCAGGTTGTTTGTTTCGAGCGGATCGGTTTTAGCTGCCAGCGAGCGTCTGGTACGGTAGCCGCGATAAGCCGCTTGGATGAGAACAGCTGCGTCGCCATCATCCAACAACTGTGACGGTGACAGTATTAAGAAACAAGGACGTAAAGCAAATTCACCAACAGGAAAATCTTGCCAAACTCTGATGACGTGAACTTACCTTGGGTTTATCAGAAGTAGGGCTGCCAGCCAAGGAGTCTTCCGGTACGGGCGAGGTCGGGGACGCCGCCAGGGAACGGATAGCACCCGCGGAAATTCGGCCATCAGTGGCGCTCACTGGGCGAGAGCTCGATTTCAGAGTTTTGCTTTCCACGCTCGCTGGGCGGGAACTTAAACTCTGCCGCAATTGACTGCCAACACTGGCGGCGCTGGCTGGTCGGGATACGAGTACAATTGATCGAGGCGATTCTAAGGTTTTCAGTTTGGCTATGGTCGATATGGGTGACGCTGCCTTTTCGGTGACGTCCTCCGTATTTTCTGGACTTTGCCGAGGTGAACTGGCAAAGTTTTCTTCGCCCAGGCCAAACTCCTCGTTCCGGGTTGTGTCAAGGGGCAGGGCTAGTTCGGCGTCGGGGGATGCCGGGCTCTGTTCAGCTGATAGGAGTGGCTGAGCATCTTCGTTTGATGCAGACGACCGCAACTTTGGACTCGACGGTGCCGGCAAAGGCGCGGAGGGGGATTTGTTTTCCTTGCGACCTACGTTAAAATGGCAAGCAAAGAAGAAAAAGTTTTAGCATTGAGTTCTTTGAAGCGGTACTTATGTCGAAAGAGAAACCTAGGAGCAGGAAAACGAAGAATTTGCGACCGGCAGTAGCGGAGACTCTGGTCAATCGGATCGCGAGATGATTCAGTAGTCTACATTGACAATTCGATACAATTCAATACACGGCAACTTTTACAGTCTTTCCATAAAGCGTAGTTCTCACAGACTTATCATTGGATTCGTTATCCATGATCAATTTGCAAATTCACAGCTTGAGGGCAGGAATGGTAAACCAAAAGTCATGATCGTGGGTTAGGCCTATAGCAGGCTTTCAAATTAGTTTGAATGTGGGCCCTGTGATCGCGGTGATCGTAGTGACTGCCCGCATTGCAATTATGTAAAGGTGTTATAAATGAAACAATTTTGCTATAAATGAAACAATTTTGTTATAATTGAAAAAAATATTAATTAAACTCAGTACTACATGCCATCTTGGGCTTGATAGGCGCTATTCAGTACATGCCCTACACTTGATCGTGTGACGCCTTTTTTCTTTGCCTTTCTTTCGTTTTCTTTGTTTATATAGTTCGTCTACACTGTATCTGTGTGTGTAATTTAGTGACATCCAGACAGTGAATCATCTCTCACTCATTTATCTATCATCCGTTTCTTCATTAGGGGAGACATTGCAGTTATTAAAGGTGTTATAAATGAAACAATTTAATGGACCAACTTGACTAGCAAGGGTTTTCATGTTTTGTTTGGTTTGCAGACTAAATTATAGTTTGAAACTATATGACTAGGCTGGCGAAAGATTTTGTGATGAGAGTAAACGAAATGGGCAAAAAATATGCACTAAATTAAAATGGGATCTAAGTAAAATGTAAATTACATAATGCGTTACAACTTTAGCTAGCAGTGCATTACACCGATTTAAACAAACCATGAAAAGCCAAAGCGCTGCGGCTTACAAAAAAAACGAAGTCGTTTAGTGCATATAAGAAATGTATTGTACTTTGCCTATCGATCAGTGTCTCGGATCGAATATTGTTACGTTTTTATCGAATATTCGGATCTTTTCAGATCCTAATCTACATTACAAGAAAAACTTCTTGTTTTGATCCGATTTGCATCGAGAAGTGTTGGTAAAAAAGTCGATAGTAATTTAAGATCCGATAGGAAAAGATTTGGAGCAATGGTTTCAATGTTTTTGCTGGAAAAGCTTTAGTACGATATCTTTGTGGGAATTTAAAGTCACTTTTATCTCAATTTGTAAAAATACCATTTTTTAATAAGACGTTTTCAAGTGTAGCACAGTTAAGAAGCTAACGGTAATCTTTTAACATAAACATACCAAACATGCCGCGCTCGGCATCAGCGTTCCCATGTCGCTCATTATATAAAATGCGGGTTGATACCATTTTTTAATAAGACGTTTTCAAGTGTAGCACGGTTAAGAAGCTAACGGTAATCTTTTAACATAAACATACCAAACATGCCGCGCTCGGCATCAGCGTTCCCATGTCGCTCATTATATAAAATGCGGGTTGATTGCTTCCACGAAAACACTACGTAAATTGAACCACGCTTTGAGTTTGTTTACTCTTGTTGAGGTCAAATATGTTTTAGCTAAATTTCTTTTGTGAGTATACGCATTGACAAAAGGTTACTGATAAACGAGAACGCAGTTTATTCAAAATTGGCACTATTGCTACAGCGTTGAAGTGAAACTAAAAGAGAGGATTACTTTACACATTGTATTGCATTAGGAATATGCTGGTAACTCAAATACGGCTTTTTAATAAGTAATGGAAATTAGTTTGCAGTTTGGGTTGCTTTAGTCACAATTTTTAGTACATTTGCGTTTTTCATTACATTTTCTACATTTCCTTTTTTAGTACATTTAGAATTTCGTTACATTTACTTATTTTCTAAAACATTTATGTTTTCGTTAATTTACTATATTTTCTTTTTATTAAATCGTTTCCGATACCACTGTCAGATCGACTCGTAATTTTGTTAACTTAGAACGAAAGCAACGTGAAATACTCGTTGCTTCCAGAGCAACAGTTTTTTCACGACGGTTGACATAATCAGAGAATTCCTAATAACCGCCAGATATCGTTAGTTCGTAAGTTATAGCTTTTTTCAATTGACCATAATGTTTTCCAAGATTCTTCGTGTAAGATATTAAACGGATAATTTGAAGAGAATTTCTTGCTCGCTTCGCATACATCTGGTCTGGAGAGAAGCTAGTAGCTATTTCTGGTTCTCGACAGATACCAGCCTGACATTTGGCACAGACGCTCTTCTAAACGCCATGCTCCATACTTGTATTCCGTTTACGTTATGCATGGCACACATGGCTAGCAGACATACATTTTAGGCTAAAAGTTTTCTCCTTATTCAAATCAGGGAGTACGAAGAAATTTCAACATATTTTCAACGTACAAGTGGCTAAAAACAACCAAAGGAATTTTTATTTATCTTTTAAAAAAGAAAGAGACAAATACATTCTTATTTCACGCGTCACGCTTTCCAATGTCGATGCTGACTTGTGATATGCAAAAGAAAGAACTACTTCACCTTTCCGGCACAAGGATAAACCGCACCCCATGATGAATCACTGCAATGAAACTCTTATCCAGCCAAGTACGTGCTGCACAAGATGTGTGGTACTCTTTTGGGGCAAAACGCTATTCCAAAGTTACAAGACGATGCACATTCAGTGAGAGCAAAAGGTGGGACATTTTTTGCAAGACACCAAGTCCTTCACGTCGCCCAATCAAACTTATTATATGCATATAAGAGTAAGCTTACACGCACTAATTCAAGTCTGGTAAGTTCGCTCCCAGGCGAGAGGACCAACACTGCTCGCAATGAAGAAAGCCAAGGAACCGTCTGCGTTCCAGACCTGAACCTTACTGGACTCTCTTCGCTGAGATTGCAGGAATAAAAGTCAGCTGGATTACAGGACTTCGCTGTGCCAATCGTCAAAACACAAACAGTTTAAAGCCTGTAATAAGCTTCTTAGTTTGATAGCTGGGCGATGAACCAATACTGATAAACATTGCAATTACTCATTCGATAAAACGTACATTTGCGACATTCTTGCGTTATTAATCGTATTTGCTATGGGAGGTTTACATATAATCTTTTTTCTTGGGATGGGGGTCTGGTTATGTTATACTGGAGGGTGGACTCAAGACTCATCGCCGAAAGTTGATCTCCGGTTATATGAGGATCTCTGGGTCAACAGACTTGCATAAGGCGTTTCAGCAAAGGTTCAATAATTACAAATGCGAAGGGATGAAATGGAAGCGGCGAGCTAAAGGTCTGGAGGGGAATTAGGAAGTTTGGGTTTATTTATTTTAGCCAATTGTAGTGCAGTGGGTCTATTTGAAAGATTTGCTGCTGGGCAACAGGAAGCTCTTTGATTGTGTAAGGTCTACAAACTAAACGGCTGCTAAAGTCTCGAGTCCAAATTAAGAATGCTGTTCAGAGCTATAATTAGCCATTTGTCCAGTGGATCAGAACGCGTCAACGCTTTTTGTTCTATGACGTAATAGCAGTCCATTAATAATTGTTCCGTGGGATTTAGGAAGCAGGGAGCATCGTCAGGCTTTTTGTGTACAGGGGATCTCCAATAAGATACACTTATAAGTAATTTATCATCGTCGTGTCTTATGGACCACATTGGTGTAACAAAGAGATGATGAATAGACTGAAAAACTCTTCGCAACAAAAATAGATTTGGCTCTAGTCGACAGTATTAGGTAAGAGAACGATTTTTCCTGCTATAATTACAACTGAGTTGTTTTCTAGCGAGATCATTAGAAAGGTTAAATTTGGGACATTTTGTTAGAGCAGCGTTCAAGACCAAAACACGCGTTGTTACTAACTGTACAGTAGTGGTAAAAAAAACTATCTGAAAAGAGTCACACTGCATAGGTTGCAACCTTTCACTGCTGAAAGGTGTCCTGGGTGGGTTACGTCACAAAGTCAAAACGTCGAAAAGTCAATATAATTAAGTGCGAATCTGATCGTAATACAGTTAAAATTCATTTGATAATTTACGATCAATTATTACAACTATTTCCACGTTCAGAAAAGACGTATAAATAGAAATACACAATGACTACAAGGGAATTCAAATTTTGCGGGCGCTCACAAATCTTTTCTCTCTGATTGGCGAAAAGGCCTATAAGAGGCGTGGCGATAGAGACAAATTCTGGCAGTGAAAGGAAAGGTGAATGCGATAAGCCTCCTGTCCAGATAGTTTTTTTTACCACTACTGTACGTAGGAGAGTTTCGCGGTCAACGGTAACGTGAGACAATTGCAACAAAGACTGCAAATTACGAAACACAGATACCTGGGATGCTGTTAAAGAATCAAAGTCACGGCAAAACGCATATTTTAATATAAATTTACTGAACAATAACAAATATTACGTGAGGGAATAATTTACATATTTTTTTCTTATAAGAATGGTTTTATGGCTTTCATTGGTAAGTTTATTTTTCTAATACCCTAAAAATATTTTAAAATAGTTTTTCACTAAAACAAGGTAAAGAACTACACGTTAAAAGATTAGAACCTATATTCTTAACGAATTTTACTTGAGGCATGGAAAGCCAAGACAAACGCTCAGCTATTACTGAAAAAAGCAGACTTCTAGAAGAAAAAGTAACGACTCCTGTGAAAGAAACTGAGTAACACAATTCGAATATTTGGTTGAACTTTTATTCGGAGTTTGACTAATATATATTGCACAGTAACTAACTGGAAAGTTGGAAACTTTTGACGTGCTTATTCCGAAGAGGGTTCCGAGTTGCGTTACTAGAGGCGTCCGTAGAGAAGGAACCATTAAAAAAAAAAATCTTGAGTCCACCCTTCGCTCTCGTCTGTTGCAGTTTAATAATGTTCAGTGGTAGAATGCACGCCTTCCATACACGGAGGTTTGTTTATCTTTACGCCTGCAGGTTGTCACACATGTGAAGATTATAATTGTTTATTTTTATGCCGAGTTACGTCAAAATGCCGCAAGATCGTTGACTCGAACCAACAAGGGAAAGGTCATGGAAAGAAGCAACGAAAAAGAAATAAAAATAGTCGAGACCATGTGCGCCACGAACTGCGTTGATATGTATACAGTAATGGTAAAAAAAGTATATGGACAGGAGGCTTAAAATCGCCTTCACCTTTTCATTCACTGCTAGAATGTCTCCATTGCCACGCCTCTGACAGGCCTTTTGGCCAATCAGGGAGCAAAGACATGTGAAAGCCCGCAACTTGTGAATTGCCTCGTAGTCATTGTGTATTTCTACTTATAACATATTTTCTGAACGCGGAAATATTTTAATAATTAATTGTAAATTATTAAAATGAATTCTAAATATATGTATTAAGTTCACACTTAATTATATGGACTTTTAGACGTGTTTTTCTGTAAAAACAAAGGATATTTAAATTAACGTGTAGCCGCCAGTTCCCTTTCCCCACAGAGGTTACAGAGCCAGTTAGTGACCTTGTAGCTAGGACGGCCCTCAGAGGTTAGAATGCCAGTGACGTATCAAGCTAGGATAGCTTTCAGCAGTGAAAGATCGCAACCTGTGCAGTGTACTTTGTTTCAGATAGTTTTTTTTTACCACTACTATACCACTTACCGCAGATTAGATATATAACTTCAGATTAGAAATGTAAACAGACATCCAAACATGGTGGTTTCTCTGCCAGTGCCTCTAGTAACGCAAGTGAGAACCTTACAGTGGAATAAACGCTATGGACATTTATCATTAACTACGTTGAAAATTGACAATAATTAGGCAATCCTTGCGCTTGAAACCTTACTTTTTACCGAGATAAAGCACTGCATTCAGGATGTTGCGCATGGTGGACGGTGGTTAACTAGACTTACTTATAACTGTAAGATACCCAACGGGAATGAAAACTGTATGAATTAACACGAGTCACGAAATTAAGCGAGTTGATATAAACCGAGTCTGTCTCCATTGAATGAGATGGAAGTGACATGGAACTTGAGCATTAGTATGAAGTTAAGCGATCTAAATTAAGTGGACTCCACTGTATAATGAAACATCAGGTATCAATAATATTGACGAGGTCAGTAGTCCCTTGCATATGTAAAAAATAATAAATGAACAGACAAATCGGCCTTATTTAGCGTACTTCAGATATATCAAAGAGTATTTCCGGTTTGGGAGATTAGTTTTAAAGTCCGTTAATTGCAATCCATTCCGGGAGATTTGACATTGCGAGATTTTACTGTAAAAGCGATTTTCAAAATTAGTTTCCATGTCCGCGATGGACACTTTTATTCCAATTATAACGGAACTATTTAACACTTTAGCCAATTCCAAAATATTGGGTCATTCAATAAGTCATGTCACTTTTGCAAACCCTTTCGCATTCAAACAGCCCGGGTTTTTCTCTGAGTCCGCATGTGCACTTTTGTGTTCACAAACAAGAAAGAATGGTCCCTCAGTGACACGTTAACCAAATTTTGATAATTCTTGGCGTGAATATGAAGATTTTATTCAACGCTGAAAGATGACCGATCTCGATGGAAATCATCGCCATTTTATGCGTTATAATTTCTACAAATGTCTCAACGCTCCGGAAAGGAGTAAAAAACATCGTGCAGTATATGGTCCTAATGCCCTAAAAGAACCCGTAGTTCGGAAACGGTGTCTGGTGTTTCGAAGTGGAAATTTTTATATAAAAAATGGTAACTGACAGGGTTGCCCTTAAGAGGTCGATACGTACTAAATAAAGGCTTTGGTGGACACAAACTCATATCTAACAATTCAGAAGATACAAGCGATCGTCGGTGTACCACAAGAAAGCGTTGCGAACCACCCGAAATTCGCTAGATACGTGAAAAGAGCGGACGCGTGGCTCCCGCATGATCTGAGTGACAGGACCTGGAACAGCACGTGGACGCATTCGAGTTATTGCTGAATAAGAACAAGGAGCTTCCTTTTCTGCTGAAGATGATTACAGGATATTAAACGTGGATTGTTTAAAATAGCGTAACAAGAAGAAAATCTCGAGGATTAAGAGACAGACGTCCACAAACCGTCCCTAAACTTGAGCTCCACCGGAAGAATGTGATGTTGTGCATCTGGTGAGATTTTAAGGGAGTGGTTTGTTATGAACCATTCCTAGATGGCCAAACCACCAACGCCGACAATTACTGCGAGGATTTGCGAAATTTGAAGAATGCACTGCTCAAAAGCGTCCGGAATAAGCCAACAGAAGAGGCTTAACCCTCAACTACGACAACGCCGGGCAGCACACATATTTGCGGACCTGACAAAAACTGTTGAAATTTTTTGGGGATGTTCTAGCAACACTCTTCTTACAGTCCTGACATTACTCTATCACACTACGATCTTTTCCGCTCTCTTTAAAATTCCCTTCATGAGAATAAAATCACAAATCTTGAGGCCATAAAAAAGCACTTCGATCAATTTTTCGCACAAAATAGGAGATTTTCGTGGAGAAGGGAATCTTTGATATACCCAATCGTTAGGTTTAAGTTGACCGAACAAAACGGTCCATAATTTTTTTTTAAAAAATCGTTACGTATAGAGAAATTCATTGTCAAATTTTCGCTAAAAAAGTGACACGACGAACTGAATGACCCAATATTTAATGTGTTTGATCAATAAAGAAACACAGAAAGCGACACAGATACGAAGCAAAACTCACATTCTTCGTCCCACAGTTGCTGGCAAAGGTCAGCGGCAAAGGCGTAGATGTCTTCCGGTTGGTGTCGAATGACGCCCCGGGCCAAAGCTTCCAACACTTGTGGTAATCCTTCAGGAATTCTCAATTTCGTTAAAAGCCCCTCCATTTAGTCGGCGACGTTTTCCAAGAAATGCCACTGAGTTACGGACGAGGTAGGACAATCTACTGAATTGCGGTTACCATACGGGCATTGATAGCACAGTTACATCGATTTGAGTGTCTGGCGTCACCATGGCAACTCCCACCTGTCGCGTGTCCATCGCTTGCATGTTCTGCTCATTAATCCGGAAACGAACTTTTTAAAACCAATTCAACAATTAAATAACGTATATTGCATGGGTAGTACGTATTTGTATTGAAACACTGATGTTTACAACGAAGAACGAAAACATGGCACGCAAAACACGTGTCATGCAGTAACACTTCCTTTTTTACTTTAAAAATGTCTCCTCTCAACTTTCCCTTTTAACGATTAATACAGTAACGAGTAAGAAGACAACAGAGAGCCATCCAAGTTACCATTACCAAAATTTGAAAAAAAGCAGGAACTTCACTCTTTCAGGACAAAACTCAGGTACCAATCAAGTTTCTTCGTAGACTCGATTAATTATTTCAAGAGGACGTTTTTCTTATTTGAAGGACTTTTAAGTGACAGAAAAAGGCACTTGAGGGCTCTCTGGGATAATGTATACGTCCACGATGGGGTTGTCTTTCTATGGTTTCTAAGAATGGAATTAAAGGACTATTCGGAAAACCAACAAGTATACCGTACATTGTAAGATAACAGTACATAAATATAACGCAGGGCTTAGATTGCCTTAATTATCCGCTCAATCTACGACGGAGCACACTGGACTGTTTGCGTGCGTTCTTCAGCATCGGAGGTTTCGGATTCGTCTTCGGAAGAAGAATCGGCATTACCTTCGCCTGACGCTCGTTGCGCCTGTCCTCCTTGTTGCTGTATGCAAATTAGTATTAATTAGAAAAAATGTTCACCAAACTAATGCCGAAAATAGAGCAATGCTCGGCAAGACTCAATTTAACTTGATGAACTTGACCTAAAATCCGTTCATTCCAGCTGAATCTGATTTGAGTTGAGCCACGGCTCCAAGTTTTGAAACACATTGAAGTTTAGTTGAAAAACTATAGTTTGCTAAGCTTAATTTTGTAAGAAAAACGGATTAAAGATTTTTCTGGAGAGTTCTTCTTAATATTCCGAAAAAGTGTAAACGTAACAATTATGTACACTTTTCAATGTTCAAACTGAATTAACAACCGGTTGAATTTGTTGGACCTGACTATTTTAAAAAAATGACTTGAAAAGTTTATTGGACTTTATCGAGACGTGACGTAGGAGAAGCAACACTTTATTTGCAATTTTATTAGTCGTTATTTTCCTCAATTCCTGATATTTTGAGCTGCAATAAACTTTTCACGTGACGACTAAAACTGACATCGTATTTACTTAACTATAAAAACTCGAAATGGATTGAATTCAGTTGACTGATTAGAACATCCAAC
Organism: Triops cancriformis; assembly: GCA_020615345.1. NCBI lineage: Eukaryota > Metazoa > Arthropoda > Branchiopoda > Notostraca > Triopsidae > Triops > Triops cancriformis. The sequence continues at coordinate 13,495 of JAHZNP010000880.1, forward strand.
TGAAGAGATTGACCATTCAATGGTCTGAAGTGGTTTTGACTTCTAACAAACAGTTCTGAATGAGATATCAATTGACTTGCTCTTCCCTTGAACCTGCGCAGGTCTGAATCCAAGGCATTTCCCGTCTTATCACAAAAATAAACTTGCCAATTATAAAGGCCTTGGAAACAATTAAACATTACAAAATGAATTAAAACTTCCAACGATTATTTACGGTTTTTTAATTGCTAAAGGCACTCGAACAAATTATATTTCTAACAAAATAGCAGACAAAGCCGAAAGTGTAATTAGTAAACTATCAGTAAAAGCCCTCTTAGTAGAAGATTAAACAAGCAACGAGCCGAACTACTCCGCAAATTAAGTAAAAAAAAAAGATCCACTTCAACGCCAAGGAAATGCTGTCGAACACCGTAATTTTTGAGGCCCTAACCGTTTTTCTGAACGAAGCCGTAAAGATCTGCGTGAATGTGTAAACACAGTTTGAATGGAGGAGTGAATGTGTGTAAATATAGTTAACCAACTAACATAAAAGTGAACTTGAACTAACCTTTCCCCCATGAGTGAACCCACCCCCAACACCCCCACTCCTTTTTTTGTCTTCCCATATACCCAATCCTATTATTCACCATCACTCCCTTTTCTCCCCAACCCTACTGTTCTCCAGTTCCACTAACTCAAGAGTAATGTGGGAATGTTATACGAATCAATATAGAAACGGCAACAGGCGAAAGCCCAAGTCAGTTTTTTTGGAAAAAAGCCCTCTTATTTGGGAATGAACACTACACAGGTTGAACGGAAAGCCGGATAATCTAACAAGGAGTATAAAAAGCAACTATAGGTTGTTTTCAACTTCACATATGTTCTACATATTGAAAGTTTTCGAAATTGATTTTCTCTAATATTTATTCATTAATTATTTATTCATTACGACGAATGCATACGACTCTCTCTTGGGAATCTTGAAATGGTACCGAAAATTTCGTCTTTTGCGACAATAACGCTTCAATTAACTATGCGACCCACTTTTTATTAAAGTACTAAAAAATGTTTTTGGATGAATTGTCGTGAGATTTGCAGCAAAATTTCCGAAACTTTCATGATCAATTGGATCACAACTGATTGATGAATTTTAAACTTTTGCTTTAAAAATTGTTTTCCGTATACAGATATGATTCACGACTGATTCAACTTTCCTTTCTATGATTATCGATCATATATCACCCGTATTGTATAGCACAACCGTTGTGCCAAGAAAGTTTTCAAAATATATGTTTTTTAGTTATTTACTAAGTTAAGTAATCCGTCATTTTCATTTGCTTTCTCGATTCTAATGATCGTTTCGCAGCCAAACTACGCCACTTCCTTTCAAACTTATGACTAAAGATATTGCGAATTGTTTTGCTACTCGACATAATCCATCGCAGTTTCGAAAGCCTCTTTCTTTCCGGTGACACGTTCTTTCGTAATCATAATCTCCAATCTCTAAAGCTTCCGGGTTCTCTTCACATATTAATCTTTTTCTCTTATCACTTCTTCGTTAATAACCGCTTCAGTGTATTCAACGAGGTAAAGCTTGCAAACTTGCTGAAATGCGAACTTGAGAACTTGTTAATTTTTATTAGCTGCGCTTATCTTGAACTTTGACTTAACTGTCTACGCGAATTGTTTTGCTGTCTTTAAAAAAATGCGCCTGTAATTTTTCATACCATGGGCAAGGTAAGTCGATTTAATGCGAAAGACTTCCCGAAATTTCATCTGATTAATGCGGAGTTGGATAAGAGGGCTTTTACTGTACTAGATTATAAATGCACTCAGCATTTTAAATTCGTTCGGTTGAGAAATTGTTTTAGTCTTGAAGAAGCTAAAGCTGGCTCGGGAACTTAATCAGACCTTTGCGATTTGTCAAGTACATTTTGTTTCCTTTTCATTATTTATGATAATACTTACACGTCGCCGACGTTCGTTACGACGCATATGTCGCCACAACATCCATAGCAGTTCCCCATCCAGTGTCGACGGATCTCGACGCTTCTCTTCTTCACGTTCTCGCAAATTCTCAGTTACAGTCTTGAAGAAAAAGAATCATACAAAAATAAATAAAACAAAATCAATCATTAAAGACAATATGAAAATAAATCGTACAAAAGTAAAATATAAAAAATAAATCCTAGAAATATCAAATATCAAAATATAAATCCTAGAAATATAAAAATATAAATCCTAGAAATATAAAAATATAAATCCTGGAAAAATAAATTAAAAATTGAATCATAAAAAATAATAATAGGAAAAGACATCACACAAATAGTAACATAAACAAATAAAACAGAAAAATGAAGTAACAAATAAAAACACGTAAAAGATGAAAACTGGCGGAAATACAAATTAAAAACAATGCAAAAATGTACATATATACCTTTTTCAAGCTGCTCATGTTCATAGGTTCTGCGCCTTCTGCATGATAAGGCATCCAGACTTTCACGTCGTCATCTAGCCCGCTGGTAGCCAAGACTGGGAATAGAGGATGCGGCTCCAGACAATTGACCTTTGACGTTTAGAGAATTAAATGTCACACAAGGCACAAAATTGCAGACTACTGAGCGCAAAAACCAACTTACAACGCCATTTTCATCACCTGCCATGAACTGAACAATGGCTTCTGATTGTTTTTCCCAGAAGAAGATGTTTCCACAATCTGACCCCGACACCACGAATTCGCTGCGCGGTCCGAAAAAGTTCACCCCTTTCACTGAAATGAGTCAACAAGTTGGAGCTTCAGTCAAAGTTTTTTTCTTTTTGAAGTTACACCTGGTTTCCTATTGGCTTTAAATCTGTTTCCTTCGCAAATACTTACCGGTGGCGTTATTTCTGTGACCTTGGTAGCGATGCAAATGTTCAGATACATCAGAACGTTTGGCATCAAAGAGATAAATGTCTTCGTCGTTGTAAGTCGCTAAGATTTCCGAGCCATCGTAGTTATACACCGCTGAGGTTATGTGATTATAATGTCGGGAATCCAACTGTAAACAAAACCGTTACAGATTAGCAACGTTTTCGAAAACAAGTCTGGCGTTTTACCATATGTTGCGGAGCGTAGGATTTGAGCGGCGTTTGAGAGTTCCGCAGATTCCTTCGGTCGTAAACCCGTAAAAACTGATCCTTACCACCCAAGCAGAATATATTTCCATCCAGTGGGTGGCCATGGATGCTATACAACGCCACTTTCTTCTCCTCTTGTTTCACTGTCAAAATTCTGTGAACAACAACAAGAATTCACATGAAAAACATCCTATCCCTACGATTTTGTTCCAGTCTTAATCATTAGTCATAGCGGTGCTTTTGTGTCACAGACCTAAATCTACTCTTCTTCCCAACCTAATTTTCCTGAACCTAACTTACCATGACTTTAAGCTATGTTAACCTAGTAATCTCTGACTATTGACCTTGCGATCTAATTCAACCCGTTTTTTGCAAACATGTCTACACAAACCACGGGGAAGTTCATGAAAAGATAGGTTAAGGTACGTTAAGTTAAGTTTAGTTAGGTTACGTGAGGATAGGGCACTAGGATTTTATTCCAAGCGGACGGCATTGGCCAACAATGAATATCCCTTGAACTGAACCGCTTCGCGCTAAGCGAGCTACTGCTTACAAACGTACCTAATGTTAACGCCAAGGCACTGACCAACAATGAAACTTCCAATCGCGAAAGCCTTCCATGCGGGTCACGGAACGTTCGAAAGATGACGGCGCGTGATATAATTCGACTTCCTGAATTACTATCCATTCTGAAATATAACTGCACTTTTTCAAGCAATAATCTCAAAGGAGTCCTAGAACATACTACCCTGTGTACTTGTCAAGAAATTGCGCAAAAAAATGCTCGGATCATCAAAGGATATCAATCTCGGATCTTCAATCTCGGATCTTCAATTTTGACTACTTAGCTAGTTTTAACCCTTAAAATTCGTTTTCTATGAGAGCAAACGGATTATTCATCAGCACAATATACTTCATTTGCAATGAGGAAAGATACCTAATAGGATATTTTATACACAATTAAAAACTATTCGCTCGAAATATTCTCTTCGCATATTTTAGTTACAATTTTGCAGATTAATTTACTCAGAAAAGCTACCAGACTTCGCGGTTTACCTTCCGTATGGATAATGATTCGCTACGGGAACCTATCTAAACTTTCTTGCTCATTATTTATACAACTGCAATATTTCTAAATCTAAAATCGCGTTATTTATAAGAAATCTAACAATAGCTTTAAAATGTCGCTGTCTACTTTTCTCGCTGATGGCGATTGGCACAAGCCATTCACAGCTAAATGGACGTAAATCAGCCTCAAGAACCTTAATTAGCCCTCTACCGTATCCCCGATACAATTTTTTCTTGCGGTCGGCATAGTACAGTACTCGTCATGAAAAACATTACCCAGCAAGAAAAGCCTATTGCTAAAGCCGCGGCAGTTGGGCTAATAGTACCATTGCGCGGAGTAAGAAATAAAATACATACTTATTCGGTTTGCTCTCTCGCACATCGATTTCCAAGACGACAGCGTCCTCACCAGCAGTTAATACAATGTGTGGTGTATCAGGTAATAATGTCAATTTATGAGCAGGGCCTTTATGGAGTCCAAGGCGTCGAGGAGGGTATCGTACTCCATCCGACGACACTTCCGCTAAACGCACGTGACCATCCCGAGCGCACGTCACAATGTGCGTATCACCTTGGAATGGCAGAAATTTTGCCTGACAAAATAAACAGATTAATAAACATAAATAAACAATAATAAATAAATAAAGGCAAAGGATCAACAAGCGAGGTTTACGACGGCACGTAAATAACAACACTAATGATAATAGTAATTGTTTAAAGTTTTTTTTTGTTGGTGAACATTTCACGTTGCTAAGGAAATAAAAATAATAGTAATAATAACACTACTAATACCAATAATGCTACTAATGACATAATAATAATAAAGATATTCTAGAAGCAAAATTACGCCTCTTTACCTGGAAGACATTGCCCCTATGTCCGGTCTCGTAAGTAAACATAATGCTGGCTCGTGTCCAGTCCCATACAGCTACATTCAAGTCGTCAGAGCTACTCGCCAGTTTGTCACCCGCGAAATTGAAATGTAAGGTGTTAACACAACCGCTGTGGTACTCCATCTTATGGAGCAGATCGAGACGTTGAACGGCAGCTAAGGAGCCATAGAATTGGAAAGGAAATTGGACTGCCGACGTATTCAAGCCTAAACTCCGCTTTTCCAACGCTTTTAAAGGAAACCAACTAGAAATCGGTGGCTTCTTGCTCAGTACTGCCGGTTCTTCTTCACGATGCTCTTCGCCCCGTAACGATGTTGTAGACCGCTCAAAGGAAGGACCATCTTCGTCTTCCTCTTCAGCGCCATCTTCACCCTCTTCCGGCCCATCTCGCGTAATCAGATCGTACCACGGCTGGGATGTATCTCCAGGCTGAAAGACGGAATCTGAATCGGAGTCGTCGGAGGAATGCCTACAACAATTCATTTAATAACATAACCTTTAAATTAATACACAAACGTTCTGTAAAAAAATAAAAGAAAAAATCAAGAAAAATAACATTTTCAAATAAAAATGAAAATGAATTGTTACTAACATATCGTCAATGAATGCGCTTTCCTCCACTGGCTCGTCGTTGGTTCCTACTGCTTCCTCATCGTCTTGTTGACGATCGGGGCATGACTCTGGGGAGGTTGCATCTTGTTCCATATTGACTCGGTAGCTCCGCTGACGTACTCTGGACGTAAGTCGGTGGAAATCGGTCGGCGAAGTTTGGCTTTCAACGTCCCGGGTTTGGTTGGCTGGAGGACACGCTGTAATTTCCGCTTTTACTTTTTTGTTCGAAGGACCGTCGCATGAAGCATGACTAGAAGCGGCGTCCAACTCCGTATTGGCTCGTTCGTTCAAAGGTCGCTTGGCTAGGCCGGAGGAAGTCGAAGGGTTGTCGGGCACTGTAGGAGAGACTGTAGATGAAGACGATGCATGAGACTCGGCAGAAATAGAAGGGTCCTGGTTCATTTCACACAAGTAAAAACTACAGGGCAAAAATCGAGGATATTATGAGATGCTTTCACTAAAACTAGTGATATACACAATTTATACTTCAATAGAGCTAATGTACTGTTGCACTAACAAGGAAGGTACACGCAATTTCAGATGACTAAATCACACGTGGTGTCTTTAGTTGTAAGGCACATATGTTAACCACACTACATGCAAAAGACTTTTCTGAAGAAAAAGAGAGTAATGCAAAGTTTACTGCATGTGATTTGCCGAAAGAAGTTTGCCCCAACTGAACAATCATGCAGGTAAGACTGTCATAAGAAACTCACTTTAAAATCTCAGTGTTTTTACCTTAAACTTGAGTGTTCCGACAGTTTCGCAACATGATCAGCAAATACCAAGCAAAACAAACCGACGTGCTAAGCGACTTGCACGCCATCCATGGGTATCCCATTCACTCAAGTGCGCTGTTTACGAAATTGCATCTAGTTTAAACACAAACAAGGCAGTCATAGTTGTGCCGGCACATTCGTACGGTCTTCGTACACACGAAAGTGAACTGAACGGCACAACGTTGCATTTGTGCTAGAACTGGTTCCACATGTTCAAACAGACCTTGAAGCGATTGAAAACAAAATAATTAAGATGACAAATGTAACACGTGGAGCTTTAGTGATATCAAGCCATGACCTTCCTTATTACGAAATGCACGCTTCTACGAAATGGTTATTACTTCACTTTTTTTGGTGATGCATTCTAAATGAAGGCCCTTGGCCATTATGGTATTCTAAATACACGACATTTGCGTGAGCGGCGTCTCCATTGGGATACTCTAGTACTGTTTGTGTTAGCACAGCAACTGCCACGATGGGATCGATCATGCTTAGCCCCAACTGTCGTGTATTTAGAATACGGCCTAGCCCTGCAGCACCCGTTGAGATATAGAGGTCATGTATTGTTGTTACCCAAGAAAAGATGAGGCTTTATTGGTAACACGATAGGACCAAACACGATTAGATCTACACCCAAACTGTTGTGTATTTCAAATACGGCCTTCTTGCTTGGAAGAAGGAAATAAACAAGTCTGGATTGATAGGATACAGATAAAAAATTAATTGTACGTTCATTGTTAATACGGATACGGTGCAGCTAACCGTGGTATAGAGGATCACGTGCAAAACGGCAGCAGCGATTTTTTCCAAAACCATGAAGTATTTCCTTAAACAATCTCAACAGCAAAGTTTCGGATCGCACTGGTTACTGCACTTCTTCGAGGTTTTCTTTGAAAACTTCTTCATAAATTTTGTAAAACGCTGAATCAAATTTCAGATTTTTTTGCAGAAAAGCAATTTCTCAAGATTACATGACAAGGTCCCTAGAGCCAATTGAAAGTATTGTTTTAATGAAAAGGGAATTTGAATCCCGACATGTAATTTTGTAGTTGTCACATAGGAAATTTTAGTAAAACTGGTTAGGTGATAAATCCGAAACTAACCGACAGATTTGAATTCCGTTTTGGCCTAGAAAAAAAACGGTACATTGTGTATCTTGAGGCCAAATATTTAAAAACGCTTTTACATACAAAAGAAATTGAAATTTGATTCGCTGTTTATACACGTGGACTAGACATTACAATCTCAAACTTTACTGTTGAAATTTTTAAACTAAATACAGCGTAGTTTTGGCAAAATTGCTGCACTGTTTCGCACGTGATTCCTGTAAATCACGGTTAGATGCACCGTAACCTTAAAATTCCCGATGGGAACAACAGTCGTAGAATGCGTCTCGCTAAAATCTTCTGTCAGAATTAAAGCTGATAGTTCCAGAAATCTACATAAAAGCATTAAAACCGTGCTATTTGAAGTCTGGAATACATCAAATGTACTGTGAGTTTAACCGATTATATCCTTTTGGGGTACATTCTCGAAATACGTTGATATGCACGGTAGAGGGAATGTGAATGTGCCGGAACAAAAGCACGCACAAAGCCATGCTGCCCTAGGTCTGATCTAAGGACACCCAGGCGGCACAGCACAGATTGTATCGAAACTGGAAAGAGCCCGTAGGAGATACCTCCAAGTTATTCGCGCTGACCTCGGACTAGGAAGGTCGAGAAGGAAAACCTGTTGTACTTTGCCACAAGGAATAACAGCTTCGTTTCATATGTGACAAATATTGTTTGCTTCTGTTTTCCATCCGCAGTCGTGAATTATTTTCTGCATTGCAACTTGTCGGCTATTCAAATAAAACTAACAATGACTACATCGACGAAAGTAAGGCTAATGCAAAGCTGGAATTCCTCTTTAAGTTTGTGTTACATTGTATTTCTAAATGTTCTAGCCGCTGTTGTACTCCTATTATCGAAGCTCGTGTTCATGGCGCGTTCGTATTGGTAACGTACCCTAGCAACTAACATAGTTTTAAGCCGGTTGAATAATCGTATTCATTCGTGTAACAGCGTTGCAATGGAAGGGCATTGACTACGATTACAAAGCAGTCAACCTAATTAAAGATGGAGGTGAGCAAAACTCGGAAAAATTTGAGAAAGTCAATCCCATGAAACAAATCCCGGCATTGACCATCGACGGCCAAATTCTGACGCAATCAGTAAGAATTTCACGATTTCCCAGCAAACTTGCCAAGTTAACTCAACTCTACTTTTCTATTTTAGATTAGTATCTTGGAATTTCTAGAGGAAAAATACCCCCAGCGTCCATTGCTCCCGCAGGATATTTTCCAAAGGGCTAAGGTGGGATACGTCAAATAAATAATTAGAAAAAGTAAAGAAAGTGAATAATAAGAAATAAGAGAAAAAAGGAGAAAAATAAAGAAAATGACATTTTCAAGACAGTGTAAGTTAGATAATCCGAAAAGTAAAAAAGTCGAAAGACAAAGTTTATTATTTTTTGCCTTGCCTGCAACTTACTTATTTGATTTTTTTGCATGCCTTTTTTCTTTTGTATACATTTTATAACTTTTAATCCGCCTTTTCACCTTTTTGCGTCCTTTCGGTTTGTGTTTACTTTTTATTTATCTTTTTTTTGGCTTAGGTGCGTGAGATATGTGAATTGATTGCTTCTGGCATTCAACCGTTACAGAATTTAGCTGTCCTTCAGCAGTTTGAAGAAAGTAAAAGGCCGGAGTGGGCCAAGAAATGCATTGTCAGGGGTTTCACGGGTAATAAGGTACATTTCAATTTCGTTGCTCTCTCAAGCTGAATCCTTGCAGCCCTGGAGCAACTGTTGTCGTCGGTTGCGGGGCGTTATTGTGTCGGCGATGACGTAACGTTGGCCGATTGTTGTTTGGTTCCTCAAGTCTACAATGCTAACCGGTAAATCGCATAAAACCGAACGTCATCAAAACTCAAGAGACGGAACTAACGCTTCCATTGTCTGTTGTTTAGCTTCGCCGTGGATATGACCGCTTTCCCTACAATTTCTCGGGTGAACTCTTCCTTGGAAGCCCTGAGTGAGTTTGCTGCTGCGCATCCATCCAAGCAACCCGATTGCCCACCCTCAAACGTTTAGCAAACGCTCGGAGATGTATGTTTTGTGTTTAAGACAAACCATTCGATCAAAAGTCGGAAACAATGTATTATTCGCTTGAATAATACATTGTTGGCATGTACTCGAAAACTTTAGTCGTCACTGTCACCTTCTCCACCACTACTGGACGCCGGATCGTCCCGGTCGTCTTCGTCTGCGTTCTGCACTTCCATAGGTTGATCCTGGCCATCTTGCTCCTTCGAGGAAGCATCTTGTGAAGATGACGTGGAGGGCGGAATTTCTTGCTGCTGCTTCCAAGCTTTGGCCATGGCCAAGAGCTTAAGGTTCGGTCGCATGGCTTCATCTTCAGGGAATAAATAGTCAAAATACTCTTCCCAGCCAGCGTCACTCTAAAAAGATAATAATAATTAATAAAAAAATAAAGTGATAGTAATGAATAATTCAATGAAACAATAGTAATAAATAAATAAGTAATAATAATACATAATGAATAAAGCAAAAGTAAGAAATAAATGAATAAAATAATAGTAAGAAATAAATGCATACAGTAGTGGTAATAATATATGTCACATTAATTGAACAGAAATTTTAACTAAATTGGGGTGCGTTTTATTGTAAACTGATCCGTTCAGGAGTTGAGGTGGACATTGTCTTTCATCGACAATGAAACAGATAAGCCAAAATCGCTGTTCATCTAGTTCTTGACGAAGATATCTTTCCTTTATATTGTACTCAGCTTCCAGCATTTGTTCTTAACAATCAAACGGGAGTCGCAGTCGAAGTTCAACGTAGTCGCTGCTAAAATCGCAGATTAGCTCGACCGGTGAAGCCGTCCCGATAGAACGCCACTTTATCTCAATGAATTACGCCGTTGTCACGATCAGTTCACAATAAATGCACCGACGAAAAAAGTGAAAACTTACGCCATCCTCGGTCTGGATCCGCCTCCTCTTCTTGACTCGTTTGGGCATGAGCCTGGCCACATTGTCTTGGTCCTGACTTTCGCCATGCTCGCTTTCGAAATCCCGCCACGCTTCCAGCAACATGAGGCGTTCCTCCTTGCAGTCTACGCCGTTCTGTGCACTCCAGCGCAAACTTTGGTTAGCTCTGCTGAAGACCGATCGAGCGGCAGCTACACTCATGCCTTCACCGCCTTCTTCTAGAGCGGTGGCTGTAGCTAATTCAAACTGAGCGTAACTCATCCACACCTTAAACAAAAAGAAAACATATTTATACAAATAAATCAAGTAAAAGAAACCAATCAATCAAGTAAAGGAAACCAATAAATCAAGTAAAAAGAAACACCACGAATCAAATTAATCACTGTTAATCAATTTCAATCAAGTGAAACAATGTTAACCTCAAACAAATAATATGATCTTTCTATATGTTTAATACAGGGCTTGTTTGCCTTAATTTTTTATTAATTTATTTGTTTGCCTTAATTGTTGCAATAAATAAATAAATAATAATAATAACAATAGTAATAAAAACCTCAGTAAATCACGTAAAAACTCAGTAAATTACGTAAAAAACTCAGTAAATCAAGCAAAAAAACGCAATGAACCAAAAAACACAATAAATCAACTAAAAAACTAAATAGATCAAGAAAAACTAAACAGATCAAGTAAAATCAAATCTAAAGAAAAATAACAAAACGATATAAATAATAACTGAATGAATACAGCAATGTCTAAAGTGTTCATACTTTCACATGTTGCGTACGTTCCAAAAGTCTTTCGTACAAGGCCCGAGCGTTCTCATAATCAGCTTGTTCGATCTCAAAGTCGATATAAGCCTTCCATAGGATCTCAGGCATATCCAAGCGCGGTTGGCGAATAGCCAGTTCGTAGATGGCGCGCGCTCGTTCTACGTCCCCTAGCAAGGACTCCAATTCCGCGTACTGAAAAGAAAAGAGAACAAAGGCGTAAAAACTATAGCATTTAATTAAGAATTGCCATGGAAGGGTTTCTTTCTTTGTTTCCTAACGTTTTCTTACTTTCATCCAGGTGGTACATTTCTCTGGGCCAAATTCCAGGAACTTCTCGTACAAAATGCGGCAACGGTCAAATTCGCGCAGCTGAATCTCTAACTCGATATAACCACGGAAGAGTTTCTCCTTGGGCGCCTTTCCAATTCCCACACCCTAAAAAAATATAATCAAGCAAGTAAATTACTTTTGATTCGAAATCAAAATTTATTTATTTATCAAAATTTATTTCGTTATAAAAAATATCAAAATTTAACCGAATATTGCCCAAATCTCTGAGTTCTTTTCGTACCAAATTGGTTTCATTGATACGGAATATTTATGCAATTTCCTACATAATTCAGAATCATCGCATGTCATGCTGTGGAGGTTGGGTGAACCTTGGTTCGAAAAATCCGACGTACTTAAGGCACGGTCGTAAAATTGTTGGAATTGCACATGTATTTTTTTACTAAAAATAGTGTTCTACAATTCTTCATGTTCAAAGAAACTTTCTCCTTAACACGCTCAAATGATAACAAGAATGGGAAAAACTATTAATCTTTCATTCCTTTATTGCAGTCCACAAACTTCCGTCTATAATCTATAAATAAGATATAAATAAGATTTTTAAGATATGTCTAGATTTACTGATTAAGTCTGTCAAATGAAAAGATACAATTGTGGCTTCGCTACATTCAAATGTCTTTAAAACTCTCTAGCGTTGACCAACGTAAGGTCGAGGTCAAAGATTAGATCTCATAGTAACAATGAACCATTGTTTGTATCATAATCCGCAATTAAAGATGACGGGCACCAGGTTTGAATTTAATGTACATACATCGCTATGTCAAGGATATTCATCGTGTTGCGTCATTTTTTTCTTTTTTAAATTCTCGTCCGGCGTGAGTTACGTTCACTGACGCCTTGTTTCCAATTAATGGTTTGCTCACCATGGTTGGTGTTACGAAGAACATACACCATTCATGTTTCTTATTCATTAGCGATACGACTTATTGGGCAAAACTCCTTTTAGTTCCATATGCCTCATTACAATCAATACCTCAAATGGTATCAACATTGATTTTCGAAAGTTCTTGACAAACGTTTATAAAAGAAAAAACAGCAGTTATGGCAGAGAACAATTACATTTACACAGTCAAGTAAAGTTACTTTACATGTATAATTGTAACATAACTATACTTTTGATAAAAATGTGCATGCGGATGTAATACCATTTATACAACATGAAAAGCGACAGTACTTGTCAAGCCCGTACCCAGAGGGGGGGGGGGGGTAGGGGGTTAAAAAAAACGATTTTTTTATAATGGTGAACATAGGAGAACGAGCAAATGTCCAAAAAATTGCATACTACCCCCCCCCCCCCCGAACCAAAATAAATATTTAGTGAATAAAAATAAATAAATAAATATTTAGTACGGCCCTGATACTTGTTCTTCCGTCTCAAATATACACAGCGATAACAATGTGTAAAACTAAACATCATTTGTTTGATCACTATTGCATGAAGGCGACGCCTCAAAAGAGCCCAAACATCAAAAGAGCCCACCTGGCACAAAAGAGCCCAGTTGCAAAAGAGCCCACCCAAAGCACAAAAGAGCCCAAGTGTTTGCAACTAGTGCGAATGGGCCCAATGTTAGGTTAGGTTAGGTTAGTTAGGTTAGGTTGCCGACTCACGCAGTCACACAGACCACACAAGCTGGAAAACTACGTATACAGTGCTTTTCAACTTAGGGCTCATTCGCACTAGTTGCAAACAGTTGGGCCCTTTTGTGCCAGGTGGGCTCTTTTGATGTTTGGGCTCTTTTGAGGCGCAGCCTTGCATGAACACTGTCTGAACTGTAGTCTCAAGTGTGGTATCTCCAGATCAGATTTCGTGTACAAGTAAAACAGGCAAAACTACGATTTCCTACTATTTTCTACCTCTCAAGTAGAGCCATCAGATTGGACAATTATAGTTCACTGCGGTATTAATAAAAACTACAGAATTTAATCATTTTGAAGAATTTGACTAAATTAATTTCCATTCAGCAAAATTCCACGTCATTTTAACTGGAACACTATCCTTGTTTTCCAATTGTAATTGACGTATTAATAAAAAAACAAATTTTATTCGTTTTGACGAATTCGACTGAATTATTTCCCATCCCGTTAAATTCTTTTTGATTTGAACTAGATTATCGTTCGAAATTCTGAATCGAACCAAATTAAAAACGCTCAGATTGGCTTGGATTGACTTTTAAATAACGACTGTCTCATTTCAAAAGCACAACGTATCTTTTCTAGCTTTCTGAAAATATATACAGAAACCTAGTAATGCGCAAGTCTTCTCTTTCGATTTTTTCTCCATTTGTATCTTGTAACTGCAATACACTTTTCACCTGACTTGCCGTAACTCTGGTATTTTCAAAATTGATTTGTTATCGAATGAGCTACACATTTTTAACTTTTAAGTGAATAGCCTTCAATTGATGCGAAAGATTTTCTTTATTAATTCGGACTAGATCACCTATTTTTTGTCATTTCAAATTGATACAAATTTATTTTACTTTAAGAAATTCTGGATTTGACTTTATTTCAATTTCACTCAAATGTTACTCACACCCGTTATCAATATTTATTTCCTGTTTTGTGTTAATTTATATCCCATAGTCAAGTTGCTGCCCAAGTCGCAAATGTCGGGAATGTGAACTGCAATCCTTGCTGTCATTTACGGCAAGCGAAGCTGTCTGGCAACACAGTATATTTTTGCATATATCTTCTCTCCTATTATTGCACTGTCCCTTTGCGAAGGACTGATTTGCGGGCCTGAGGCGTATCGTTTGTATTACATTTATTGTTTAATGGTTCATTAACTTTTTCATCTTTATTGGACTTATAAAAAGTTCTGAGACAAAAAGCATCTCTCCTAGTGACAAAACGGGTCTGGGCGGGGCTGGTCTGCCTGCAAGTATTTATACTTTCTAGGGATATTGTTTCGCACATCTTTTCACCAAATATATATTGTAGTCAGAACTGGAGGCGAAGGCGCGAAACTTTCCATTTCCTGTCCTAACTGGTTCAGCTTAATAGCTACGCAATTCTTTTTACTCTTTTCTTTCTGCGCGGCACTACAGGTAAACAAAAGGTATGTCAAGGTCGTTCCACTCATCTTTTGCGGTCCTATAGCTAAGCAGCTAGTTTCTGAAGCTCTTAATTTATATGTAGCTATAATTATATCCCTTGCACTCGTTTGCCATCTGGCTTTTCATTCATATGCAAACAACAAATTAAATTGCAAATAAAAACACTGTCAGGCTTCGTTTAACAGCTCCGCGCTCTCGAAAGACACGCAACCCTTATTTTACCGCTAACAAGTTTCGTCACGGTTAAAAAAAGGAATACAAAATAGTAATCATAAAGAAACACTGAGATTCCGTACGCTTATTGTACATCCAAAAATTGAAACACGCGAATATTCGTCATGCGACTAGATAACTCAAAAACAAGGCTAACTTTGTTAATAAAGTCAGGACAAACTAAGTGAGTGTGTACAACACCGTACAATCCGTGCAATTACGTGGGAAATTCGTGACTCGTGCTTAAAACGCGAGTGCCGAACTTGCAAATTAGCAAAGTTGCGCTATGAGCTTTATAAACTTATTAACCGATAATATCTCACGTCAGATGGCATACTTGTCGCAATTTCCCAATTTACTAAATATTTATTGATTTATCAAATATTTACCAAATCTATTATCTCTCAAATATGTATATCCATTAATTTTTTTCACATATATGAATTCATCGTAGGCTTCAGTCTGTGATGGTTTTGGTTAGCTCACCTATCGTTTACATTAGTACTTTATATTACAAAAATTGGTGGCACTAGAATTCATTCATTCATTGAGTGCTTATCAAATTTAAACAGAATTTCAATAAAATTTCAATAGAAATGATGTGACAAGCATTTAATAAACGAATGTGATAAATATTTGACAGGTAACATATTTAATTACAGAAGTTAGGTGGAAAGAATTGGATACGCATTCATTCATTTATGAAGTGCTTATCCAATTCTATCTTTCCAAATTTTATAATTAAATCTATTATCCGTCATGTATCTGATTGATTCCTTTATTAAATATCTAGTAAATTCACTAAATACTTGTAATGTGTTATTGGTTCGAAGCGTTGAGCACTTGAACCCTATGTCTCTTTCTTTTTTGGGAGATTTAACATTCGACTCGCTGAGCTACACGCAGATTTGTGTTCTTTCTTTTAGCCATGTTTGTTGCACTTTTTTAACTTTGCGACTAAACATAAAGTTGACAAATCAGCTTAATTCGTACGTCGTCAACGGTGAAAGCTTTCTTAGGGGCAAAAGACCTTTCAAGCATTTCCTAAAATATTGTGGCTTTTCGGTGTCAAAGTTTATTGCCAAAGATTCGTATTCATTTAGACGAAGTTATTTAACATTGTAGGATACAGAGCAGGGCTTTAGAATGTTTTGCAATAAAGCAGAATATTTATTTATCGATTATACAATAACATTTACTTAGTTTCCATTGAATTAAACGGGCTTAAAACGGGACCGTCAACTTTTTTTTAATTAGGCAGAGTAATCAAATAACTAATATTCAGTTAAGTGGGTTCGACTGTACTGTACCTTACATGTACGTACCTAATAGTACCAGAAGTCATCAATATTAACAAAGTTTACCCCTATTTGATAAATTAATGAAATAGTATTAATTTACCGAACGTCTTAATATTATACACTTGACTTGTTAAAGCAGTTCCAAAAATAATTTACGATCATCCTACCAGACTTACGAAAAGGAAAATTTGGGAGGTCTCGAAAAGAAACAACGGACACTAAAAGTGTTTTCTAGGTTACGTACTTCCTAAGGGGCTACAATTCGGTTCTTGTGCTATTTCCTTGCCCATTCTTACTTTTTAGGGGGTGTCTCGCAAAGGTGAACAACATTAGGTCAAGGCTCGGAGTCATATTGTCGGACTGGTTTGGGCTTGTTTCGCAATCCAACGAGACTAACCGTACCAACTACTTAAAACACCCCTTTTCCATGGCAAGCGCTAAGCGAAAGTTGTATTCCATTTGGGAATCCCGAAAACTTGGCCACCATAACGGAACCACGCAAGTTAAAAGAAGGACTCCAAAAAAAAAAGAAAGAATGTAAAAATACGCCCCGACTTACCAGAATCTTACGGGCTGCAGCCAAGTTCTTTTGTCGCACTTCAAACTGGGCGGCCAGCAACCACACTTTGGCGAACGTGAATAGCTTGTGGGGAATTACGTCCAAACAAGCCTTATAAACCTGACGTGTCCTTTCAAAATCCTCCGTTTCAAGTTCCTCATACAAAGCGTAGTTAATCCATAGATACATATAACGACGCCAGTAAGATTTTTCCTATAACAAGCCAAGCCATTATTTTCGGTATCAAACAGGGACAGCTGAATTGAAAATGAAATAATAAAAGTACCTTAATAGGAGGAATACTCGAAATCGCTCTTTCATACAACTCACGAACCGTGTCTGGCTCGCCGTCTGCTTCCATTAGACGTAGGTAATCGAACCATGCATCGTAATTTGAAGGATTACTGTTCACCTCCTACGAAAGTTAAAAAGTTTTAAGATAATCATCAATATATAAGTTGAATAAACAGGGAAATGAACTTAGAAATAGACACATCAACGAAGTGAAAGTGCCGGCGCTGAAGTAAAAGGAGTAGTTAATTTGTCAAAGTCTACTCAATTAAATGAAACTTAAAATAAGGAATAGTTCTAAATAATGAACGCGTTGAAAAAGGATTATTAGTTCGATACTGACAATTTCAATAAAAACAAAAGCACTGCTAAAGGAAAAAAATAAATGAAACTTAATTATCAAGGTATAAATAAAAAGATAAAGATTAAAATAAGGCACTAGAGGATTAAAACATAGCAGAAGAGTTATGGGCGCTAAAAAATAGCACAATTGAACAGAAATAAAATGAAAATTTAGAAATAGATAACAAAATAGATAAATTAGAATAAAAAAGAAATTAAAATAATGACTCATATACATTAAAGCTACCGGACATATAAATAATTAAATAATATTTAAAAGTAAAACGAACTAAAAAAGAAATAAAATAAAAGACACAGGAGAACACAAAACAAGGATAGAGCATTTAAGAAAAAGGAAAAAAAATATACAACTTCGAATTTACTTCTTCATATCTGAATTTGCGTTTGTTGAGAATAACGTCTTCGATGGCATTGCGGTCACCAAATTTCTTTTCATGGATGGTGTATTTTTTATACAATTCAGCGGCTTTCTCCTTGGGGATTCGTTCCAGCGCGTATTTGTATATCACGCGCGCTCTGTCATGCTAGCAACGGAAATTCCTTTTCAGTGAACGGACGCGTGAAAGTTGAGAAGGAATGCTTTACCTCTTTTTGGCCTTCTTCAAACTTGGCAAACGCAATAAAGAGTCGTTCATCCAAGTGCTCATCACCGAAAAATTCCACAGCACGCTCGTAGACGCGGCGAGCACTGGCAATGTAGTTGTGTTGCTCCTCGAACCTAAATTATTGCTATTATACTTCTTTTTCCTTTTAATTTTTTGTTTTATTTTTGCAATCCAGCGCACGAAACTGAAAGTGCGGCCACAAATAGCGTCTTACTTGGCGTATTTGACCCAGTTACGCACATCCGGATGAGTGATAACAAAACGCTCGTAAATTTGTCGCGCCCGATCCAGTTCTTGATAGCGCAGCTCGAACTTGATATAAGTTAACCACGCTTGCTCATCAGGTTCCCATTCCATCCATCTTTCAAAGACTTGGCGGGTACCGGCGATGTTGCCGAGCATTTCTTCCATGTAAGAATATTTGTACCAGAATTGATTGGCGCGAGGCAAAATCGTCACGGCACGATCCCAAATGTTACGAGCGTGATTCACTTGACGACAGCGCATCTCCATTTCAGCGTATTTCAGCCATAAGGTGATGTTACGGTGATCTACGTCTAGGGCACGTTCATACACGCTTCGTGCTCTGATGTTCAGCAAAAGCAGAAAATTAAGTGATAATTTGCCATCGTAATTCCATGTTTACCTTTGAATGTCTTGTTGACTTTCTTCCCATTTGCCGTATTTGATCCAGTTCGTGATAACGTTCCTATTACGCCGAATGGCATCTTCAAAGTCTTTACGTTTCTTCAACTGATAGGCAGCAAGTTCTTCTGGATCGGAGATTTTTTGCTTGGGAGGCTAGAATGGAGATTAAAGGAATTAATTATTGCACATGGTATTTTCGTATAAGATGATATTACAGGTGGCGTAATTTCTAGTTCTCGTTCCTTCGCTTCTCGTAAAAGCTGCTCAGCTGTGATCTGAATCTCGGCAGGAGTTTTGTTTTTGACCTGGAACAAAAGGAAAAAAGGTAGAGGATGTTACGGAAATGGTAGGGAGTTTGTACTTTAGCAGCCTTGTGAACACGCTGAGGCTTGCCGAACCCCGCAGAAGGTTCCGCCTGCGCCATTTTTTCTGTTTCTTTTTACTTAATTTTGAATTTCACGACTGCTTTGGTGTTCAGAAATTGGTAAACACAGCATGCCAAACGCAAACCAAACGCTCTTTCCAATGATAACGGTGAACCGCGAACAGCTACATGTACAGTACTCGGCAAAAAAAACGGGCCAAACAAACTTCCCTATCCACAGAGTATACAGAGGGATTGCGCCTGTATGAAGAAGCGTGAGCAGGTAAATTTTGAAAAGGAGGAGCTATTAGAAGCGGAACAAATGCATGGAGTGGAACAAACTTCTGATTGGTTTTCAGTCACGTGGTCAATCGAAGTCCTTCAAGATTGTTATCGTTCTTGTAACACATCGATTATTAACAAAGTGAATTTTAATACTGATCCCATGAAACAATTACCAATTCGAAAAGCAGCATTTGCTTACGATTTACTACACATGGTTACATTCGAAAAGACGTTTTTCTAGTCATCTTTTGTTTATAAGTGGAATTTCACCTGTCAATATAAGGTACTATGATAAATATAAGTAAAAATATCGATACAAAAGCATAAGTATCGATGTCCGTCACTCGTCACTTGAACCTCACTCTTCAAGTTTCCCACCGTGAGAAAGTCGTTGGCCGAGCATTTATGTCCAACCTCCTGCTCTCAGGGGACTAGCCTGCGGCTTCGAAAAGTGGTTACAGAAGTTCCATAAAGCCTAGTTTCCACTGCGTATGATGTTGTGATTTGACCGTCAAAACGACACGATGACGACATATACACAGAGCGATTTACACTGCAAGTGACAATCATAAACCTTACGGTGTGGCTGCACATTGTTGTTGTTACCTGGCCCGGCCTACCGCTTTTCTGATTGGTAGAACCAGCTCCATCATACACAAAAGTTGAGC
>JAHZNP010000881.1:0-33463 GCA_020615345.1 Triops cancriformis
CTATCCCTGGGACAGCGATTTCCAAAGAAAAGGTTATAATAACCATGGTTATTCGGCTAGTGGGACCGCAGCCTAGGATGGTTAACCAGTTTCTTCTCGTAGCCCAGAAGCGTAGTTAAGTAATTTCTCTGATAATCCAATTAGTTGGCCCAGTAATCTCAATTGGTCTCTTCCATTCCGGGAAGAATAAGAAATGAAAATTCAACGTCTCAATGAAGTGCTTCACCAGATTAAGAATTGACGTTCATATGTGAGATCCATTAACCTTATTAGGTAGCTGTCCCTTGTGTGACATAGTAAAGATTCCCTAGAACGAAAAATTATAGGGTAGGGAGCGCAACGAGTAGGCAAAGCTGGCGTGGGAGAGCCATTAATAAACCATTCGTCAAACGCCTGCCATAGTGATCGTATTAAACCACTAAGGTTGCTCTTAATTTAGTTCTTATTGCCACCGCTACCATGCGATACTAGAGATGGCAGAAAAAGGAAGAGAAACGTAAAAGAAAAGAAATAAAATTATTTTTTCTCCTTGAGGTTCGTTAGCAAAGCGTATGTGCAGCGCTTTTAGCACCTCTCAATCCTTAGGTTCCTTAATTGCAAGTAATTTGTGCATGTGCAGCCCAGTCGCCCCTTGGAGTGGAAGAAAGAGAATGCCGAACAGCAGCTAGCTTAACGGGCAGAAATGAGAGGCAGTAATCGTCCGTGGAGGGGGCGGCGGGAGAAAGTTAAAAGGGTTGGTAGAAGTACGGTATCGGCACTATAGAACACTCTTGAGTTGCGTTGCACTTTGGCTTCCGAATCCTGAAAGACACTCGATGCTTTTTTTTCCCCTTTTCATTGCATTTTTTTTTCTTTACTAGTCCTGCATTTCTTTATGAAAACCTAAAAGTAGTTCGGTGAGAGAGAAAATAATGTACTGGAACTCGTTAAAAATCATGAAGCTTAAAACGATGAATCGGGCAATAACTGCAAGTGTTACTCGTAATTTATTTTCATTTCATTTTTACTCTTAAATTTTTCCGTTTTCTAATTCTTTTTTTCCCCCTAATTACTGCGTGTCAGAGAAGGATGGTAAATAAAAAACCGAGAATTTACTGGTGATGGATTTGTTGGCTGTTGAAGAACAATTTAAGGTCGGGAGATTAGTGAGTGTCTGAAACGCTCTGTGCCTTTTGCCGCCATTGAGCGGCGCAATCGATTTTGAGTACTCGTAACAGGATAAAGCGGGGAATGCGTTATTGGGGAAAAAGGTAGGCAAAAGTGCAGGCCTCAGTTGTGAAAGCCTCCGACGACTTCAAGTGTGGGGTTAAGTATCGCATTAAGTGGTGCTGTTATCCACCTGCGTGGCGTAATACATGCCACGTCGGTTGCGAACTACTGGGAAGAAGTGGATGTGCCAGTACTTAGCGGGGGAATGCTATATTTCGCTAGGTTTTTTTATGGGATTTTACGTCGCCTTTTGGAAACCGTGGTTTCCGAAACTTCACTCTTAGCTAATTGAGTGAAGTCTTGTGGAGTTTTCTTTGCTCTTCGTTCGCTTAGGTCTGACGATTGACGAATCAATGTGCAGACATATCGCTACAGATTATGTCTTGTGGAATTATATGGAAGCTCGAGATGTGCATTAGTCACATAAATCTTTATACCTTCCCTGGCTGCAGGAACTAATTCGCAGTTTCGTAATTAAGGAATTTTGAAATACTTGAAAAAATAAAATCTGGGTAACAGGAGCACTAGATATCTTCTCCCAACATTTTTTTGTGAAAATACGATTCAAATCGGACGAGTAGTTTTTACGAAATCATTACTTAAAATATGGTAATTCTAGTAATGATATCGTAAAAACTACTCGTTCGATTTGAATCGTATTTTTACCAAAAAATGTAGAAAGAAGTTATCTTGTGCTCTTGTCAGCCAATTTTTTTTATATTCCAAAATTTGCAAAAATTCACGTACAGTTTTTAGATTTTATAAAAACATATTTTCGAAAGATCTCAAACACAGGCACTAGACATCAATTAAGACAACTTTACTGCAAGCATTGATTTTAAATATACTAAAGCACTACGCAGAAGCCTTTTTTAGAGCTCCCCGTGTTATTCGTCCATAAGAGGTTTGTGTATACCGGGGCCTTAACAGAAGCCTCTTACCTCCTTGATATTATAATAGACTTGGTTTGAAAATACTACAATGAACCGACTGTTATGACTTTTACGATTTTATAGTAAAGCAGCTGGGGTATGTTGTGTAAAATTATACCTAATCTCGTTCAATTATATCAAAAGTTCGTCCACTTATTGGTCTATTGGCCCAAACGCTGTTAGGTACTTGAGGATATTACATAATCGGGCAGCATACTATAGACATAGGAACAAAATATCAACGGTGAAAATGCTACATTGTAATTTATTTCTACTGACTTATTTTTGTAATTAATTCACGTATTGTTAAATTACGCTAAATATCCTTTGCAACATTTTCCATATGTTTAACGGGTTTCGACCGTAAGGAATTTTTCTAGAAATTTTTAATAAAATTTTCTTCCCGACACGATCGTTAGCCCGTTGTCTCCTCAGAAAAGCTTACTAAATCATTAGTCACGCTATAATAAATAACTTCATTATCCCCATTTCCTTCACTTTTGATAAATGACTTGCTGTATTTTCCACTTCTTCCATTTATTTCCCGTAATTATCCTAATCCCCAGCTCAGGTTTAAACAAAGTTACATCCACCCCCGGTTGCGAAACTATGACACGCGAAATGGGTTGAATGTGTCGCCGATGTGTCATTCTTTGCGTACTTGCATGTCGATAACAGCTCGGGGTCAGAAATCTTAGTCCAAGTTTGTCCAAAAGGGCGGGACACACTTGCTGTAACGAGCTGCTTTACTTGAAAGTACCAGGAACACGTACTTGTCGTGTCACCAAAGTCCTGTACAAGTAATGAGAGAGAAATTCACTCACACAAAAAAAATGCCATTAATAAGCCAAAGGAGTACAATCATCGTAGGAACGAAGAGCTACTCGGTTTCCTTCTAGGTTAACTTTGCTTAGTTTCCGTTCTCTTTCGAGACTGAGATGCTTTTTTCTGTAGGGACGAACGCGTGGGTAAGTGCCAGGTGACACGAGTGAAAAGGGTTTTTTCTTTAATCTTTTTTTTTTCCTCCGTGTTCTACTTGATACTTTGCTCTCCAACACGAAGGCTTCTTCGCACAAGGACTTTTTTTAGCATAAGGCTTGTCTAACCTTAGCTGTTACTTTATACATGACAAGGTGTCATGCCACGCTGGGGGGTGAATTGTGGGAGGTTCCCATAGGGGAGAATGGGAGGAGATAGTGTTGCATGTGGTTCACGTAAGGAGTCATAGAGAGCTTCGATAGTACAGTACTGTGCTGTACGGTACTGAATGGTAGGGTGGGAATAGGAATAGTTCTAGAATGCGTAATTTTTATTAGGCTTTAAAAAAAATGTAGGGAGGACGGTTTGTTGTTAGTTCCTTGGAGTTTCTTGGAGAGGTGCACAACAAAAGCGTGGAATTGTCAAAAATTTTCGCACGCGTGATTAAGTTGCTAGGGGTGGGTAATTTTCAACAAGTTTTCGAGTGCAAGTTGGATAATTTGGGAGGTGAGCAAAGTTCGGGGTACTGAAGACATGAAAGCCTGTCAACAGGTCTTTCATGTGAGTAGAAAAGATTGCTATAGAGACGTAGTGGAAAAGTTACAATCAGAACTTTCGGTGGGTCTTAAGCAAGTACTTAGTAATAAGCAAGCAAAGGTTTATTCAGTTAGGTTTACAGAAACTGTTCATGAGAGTGCTATAGCGGCAGTACAATTCAATGTTACTCCAGCACTTTAGTATTTACAGAGTTCAAGAACTTGAATATCAATCTCTGTGTCAGATAAAAAATTATAGAATAATTTTACCTATAATCCTTTCAAAAAGACTCTTATGAAGCGATGTTTGAGTAAAATTAAAGAAAATCAAAAAGCTCCTCTGTTAATACTGAATTAAAACGTCCAAAATTCTGTTGAAAATCTTCCAAAACTTGTCCTAATAACAATTCTTTTTTGCAAAATTACACATATAACTTATCAAAATTCGCGAAAAACTTGCATGCGTTTTGTTAAAAGTTCTTCCACAAATGTTATATAGATGCTTGTAACAATTCAGTTAAGAATCCTACTAAAAAGGTCCCATTTTACTAAAAGCGTGTAGGGAGTAGCTTTAAAAACTAGGCAAAAGTTAATAAACGGTGAACCAACTAGGAAAATGCCACATGGTTAGTTAAACTATCGCCGGAAGTCAGATTATCGCGCCATCTCGTTGCGCCCTTAAGAACTTCAGCTCAATTATTTTGTATCTTTTACAATTCCATTACAGCGCTCCTAAACGCGTAGTTTTCGGTGTTCCCAAGTAATACTCCAAGTTAGTTCGAAGTTTCTTCCATATTTAATAAGTTATGTGCATTCTTTTCTTCGGATTTTAGGTCCCAATTGCCTCAGAGGCACGGAAAGTAAACTTGCGTGTTCAAGTCGTATTAGTTTATATTTAACCCAGTTTATAACGCCTACTAATGCCAGTAGCAGAACGTTTGGACCAAAAGTAGACTTTACATTCGTTCAGTTCGGAAATTCT
Organism: Triops cancriformis; assembly: GCA_020615345.1. Classification (NCBI taxonomy): domain Eukaryota; kingdom Metazoa; phylum Arthropoda; class Branchiopoda; order Notostraca; family Triopsidae; genus Triops; species Triops cancriformis. The sequence goes on from JAHZNP010000881.1 coordinate 4,638, forward strand.
AGGGCGAAAATTGATTCGTAAAAGTTTCTTTTGTGTACCGTACCTTTCTGACGTAGGCAAACAGGGAATTAATCATGTGACACGACTTAACAACAAGAAAGTGTACGGTCACCGAAATGAACCCTCTCACCCTCCAACTTTATGACACCCCCTTTTGCTGGTTTTTCGCTATTTCTGCAAAGGAGCGTGACGTTTATGGAGTCGTAAGTCAGTGCATAATTTCAGACCAAGGGAATTACGTTTGCTCTTGGGTCATAAACTTCTACCAACAGTCCACAGCAAATGACACTTGGGCCCACCTTCTTTTCTCGCCCTCTTCCACCCCCTTCCCCACCCCCATACCAAAAGAAATTATATATAAAAAAAATACCACAAATAAAAAAATCCTGGCACAGTTCTTCATTGTGGCGATATCGATTTCCCCCGCCTATTTTTATAAATAAAGGCAGCGTTACTTTTCACTTCCAAATTCTTCCCTGCGTTGCTTGGGCAATAATACGCAACTTACTGCACTGTGGAATTTAACCAGGTAAGAAGGAAAGCACCCGACAAAAAATATCTCTGAAGGTTTCCTATGGACAGTACAATCGAATATTGCTGTGTGAAAGTTATTGTTGCAAAAAGAAGAGTGAGCTTTGAGGAAAGAGATACTGAAAACCGTTGTTGAAGAGACGGAAAGTGTGGGGGCATCCAAAACTCCTGAAACGATTTCGTGTTATTACAAGCGACATCAGCGAACAAAAGTGGCAGACCACCCCGAACTGGACGACCGGCCGTTGTTACTGGACAAATGGGACTTTGAGTGGGAGAGTCACGTAAAGATGTCTCATCTTTCTGTCTTCCATATCGGCCAACCGAAGCGTTGCTTTATGGATCTCCTGAGAGTTACGTCTGACGTCCCAGGCCACCCCACCAGAACGCCCTTCCACCACAAGCGGCGTCGTAAGAGGGCGCCATGGAAAAGCTTGTATTACGAATGCGACTGTGCACTTAAATATTTCAACTTTTGAACAGTAACATAGCTCAACACTTCACCCAAGCCTCTTGTGGCCCTACAACACTAAGACGACCAGTCGCAGCCATGTTTTTTAAAGCTACTCCCACATACGTTCTACGTATAATATAGACCGTTTTTACACTTACCGCACAAAGTGGAAATTCGACAGCAATTTGTTTCTGAAAATTGCGTATCACACAGTAAGACGCAAACATGTTCTCCTGTAAGACATATCGTTGGAAGTAGTTGATTAGTGAAACATTAGCAGATATTTTTGCAGTACGTCATAACATCCCCTGACTGGGCGTGACCTTTTAAAGAATATATATCAATGGAATTAAATAAGTAGTTTAAAAAGTAAAAAAAAAAATAGGAAAGAAAAATAATAATGTAGCAGCTGGTTGTCTTCGCTCGTGGGACCCTAAACTCGTTTCATTTCGTGAGTTTGAACACGAACAGTAATGGAAAGTTTCGGGGTTCAAACGCTTTCTGTGGAGAATATCAAGGCTGCTTTCGAGAAAGTTTGAAGCAATCTTAAAAGATGGCGCTCTTGTCTAGCTTCCGGCCTTTGCATCACTACCCACGTGGCGTTTGAGCATTTTATTCATTGTTTGTGCCTTTCACATTAACTACGAACATTCTCGAAATTTTAGTCTTGCAAAACTGATACGTAGTCTTAAATAGAGTAGTTTATTTATGTATTTTTCGTTCAATGGCCGGCATTGTATCATACCTATTGCCAAAAGTTTTATATGTGTAAATACTGTTGTATCCATTATATCAGTTTTAACTTTCCAGTAATACAACTGAGTGTGAAGCTTTTGACGTTTGAAACAGTGAGCATTTCTACAGAGAATTACGTAGTTTTAGAAAATAATTTATACAACTTTCAAAGAATTAAATGTTTCCTTACTTTTAGACAAAATTTAAAAATGTCTCAACAGTTATTTTAGTAAATTTAATTGATATTTATTGTAACCTGTTTCAATAAAATAATCAAACATACCAGTTTTTTTATTATATTTTTTACTATTTTAATGCTTCACTGCACAGCTGTCCAGTACCCGCTCTTCGCTTGGTAGCCTTCAAAGCAAATACCATTTTTTCGTTTTTTCTTTGTATTTCCTCTCTTCATTTTGACATTTCTTCAAATCGTTTCCTTTGCCGAACGCTATATAAAGACTTTACATCCCTTGCATTGATCCCGAGAAGTACTTTTTCGCGTAATGTTGTATTATAAGGTTGAAAACGCTTCGCTTATGGTATATTCCTCTTACGTTTTTCTCCTTTTAAAGCAAAAATCTTTTTTTGCCTCCTGGAGAGACAAGAATCGATGCCAGGACATCAGCAAGCGTCCACTTTTGGGACGCCGGTCCTTGTTGTAAGAACCCTCCTTGGGGGGGGGGGGGCGAGTTAGGGTGGAGGGAAAGGACGCTAGGCGTTAGATGGGTGGGTAGTCCAAGAGAGTCGCTCCGAAAGAGGGCCCTGTAAGCTGTTTTTTGTTATATTATTTGGCGCTTCTTTATCTGGACTCATGGTGAGCCAAAATCTTTGAAGAGCACGGAGAGCATGTGATGGGAGATGGTTATCTTCTTTCTTTTTTCCCTTTCTTTTTCCTTTCTCCTATAGGAAATATTTTTGAGGAGAGTAAAGTGAAATTCGTTAAAAAAAGAACAAATGGAAAAGAAGGTAAAGAAAGAAAAGTGGGAATGACAATGTTTGGTACGAATGCGTTTGCATAAATTGAGATGTTTCGTGCATGGCGGTTAAGATGGGAAGTAATTGGACAGAAAAAAAAGGAGGAGCAGATTTGCGATGCTTTGTTGACGGAAAAGCAGAAACGTGGCGTGCATTGTGCTCATCAGGGAGTTTTTTTGGTGTGCAGTCGTAATACGTTGTGGGTTTTGGTCTTATTTGGAAGGGAAGGAAGAAGGTAGATGGGTTTCCCGAGGACAGAAACCTTTTAGCGAAAAGCAATTTTTGTCCTTTGAGAAGCACGCAAGGTTAGATTTACAATTAATTAGCGAGACTTGGAAAAGCGGAAAAATAAAAAGAAACGTGTGATGGTTCTTAGATTTTTCTTGACAATTAAGAATCCTGGCTCTTAACAGAATAACAATACATTAGACAACCTAACTGTGTAAACAAATGTGCGGCGAGACTAATGATATATGTGAAGTTGTATCAAATTGATTGTATATTTCGAAAAACAGGCATGGATTTTCCTATGCAGTGTGTAAAATAAGATTCACGATTGCACTGCGAGAGGCGCCACTCAAATTAAGCGCTGCATGTGCTTTTGGGGCTGTACATCAGAAATGTTGGTATTACACTCCAGTGGTGCCTCTAACGACGCAATCATGAACCCTTTTTTTATGTCATATGTACTGTAACAGAACATGAAGTGCAGTCTTGGCAGTTTTAATTGCGCCGTAAGTAATTTCCTTGCAAGACAGCATTTTGAGCATTCTTCGTTAACCAAAGTTCAAACCAGAATATATTCGTTGTAACTACAATGAATGTTAGAACCATTCATGAATGATCACTATAAATACCAACAGTGAAAACATATAATACACTAATTTTTACCCAACATGTTAGTCGCAGGAAAAAGACGAACAATATAAAATAGTGAGACAATACGAAGTTTCCCATTGTATTTGGATAACTATGAATATTCCGGGCTAAATACTCTCTGGACTGTCAAAGTAACAGTGGATATTCTTTGTTAGTCAGAATAAATATTTCTATCACGGCATCTACTTAGCCGCTATGGAATATTCATTTTGGGTAACAAACAATATTCAACATTCATTGTTTCTAGCGTAGTTATCATCCACGGGACATTCATTGTTACGAATGAAATACATCGAGGAAAACTTGTGCTTTGCTTATTTATTTTATTTTTTTACCTTTTCTCTATGACTAGTGTTCGAATGGGTTTTATAAAATAAGAACATCAAATCATACCCGAAAAAGGAATTAATAAATCAGAGACAAGTTTAGTGCCAGACACACACTAAACCTAATTGTAATTGACAATCGCAAATTTCCATTATCTCGATAATTGTATTATAGTTCGAATTCTACTGTACGCGTAGTACCTGCGTAGTTTAACACGTAACGTAAAATGTGTAATATAACTGATCTACAGTTGGATACCGCCACTTCCGTGAGTCAATATGGCGACCAGTTAACCAAGACGGCGGCATCGGGCAATTGACTGATTTTTTTTCGGAAAGGAAGAATATTTAAGTCATAATTTCTTCATAGCACCGGTACACTAGGCCTATTGTATTTAGAAGTAAATAAACAAATCCCATCTCTTCAAATCTTGCCATAGTTACCACATATTGTGACACCAGTTATGGCCAGGCTTTAAACCCTTAAAAATTACGATGGCGGGCAGAGCAACTCAATAGGAATACACTTCCCCACCCACCTATTGGCGGCCCTAGTTCTCTTTATTTTCTTTGTACCAAGTTGCTGCGCGTTAGTCTATATTACCGCAAGCTAATTACCAAGTGGATCAACTTGTTTTAGCATTAGAACACCTGTAAGAATGCTAACTAAAAGCGTGTAAGTCTAAAACCTTCCGTAAAACTGTTTCGTGCGGTACTAATTCAGTTAAATGCTCATGGCGGGTGGGAGGGAATATAGTTGAATCAATCCATAAGTTAGTCCCGGCTCGTAGCGTGTTTTTTGGTACGTGACAGTTCCCTATATTCCGCATAACTCAAGCTAAGCTGTGACAAGTAACGACTTTTGACGCTCAGTCGCGTTTCGTCTACTGGCACAGTAATAGGCCATCCGATCCTTGGCTTCGTTACAACGGAGCTCCCCCCCGTTAGTGACACTGAAGGTCACCTAGAGATATTATTTACCGCCGCTGCGTCGCCAAACTGGTGCGACTTTTAACGCAGGAGGTGGTAGGAGCATAAACGGTCGTAAAAGAACGTGTATACTTGCCATAAATGCGGTACGCACAGTACAGTACTTCCACGCACGGAGTATACAAAACAACTTTATGGACAGGCGTAGCTATTTTACCTTTGTTTACGATCTCAGCGTTGGTACAGAAACAAAAATATCTATGAAAATTCGAAACTTGGGTGGAAATTTGAATAAAGCATAATCTACGCTAAAACAATATCAGAACAAGGAAAACTTAAAAGCAGAAGTTATCTGTAGCTGGCAGGCTTGTAGTAACGCGTATTGCAAACCCTAACCTATTACAGCACCTACTAAGAAACGACTTTCTTTTCGTTTACAAAACAAATTTAAGACGTACGCACTTCGTAGCGTACTCGGGCGTACGTAGTATGACGTGCGAACTAAGCCTAGCACTTGCAAGGCTCAACGTCATTTGCATTTCTGTTCGGATTTAAAAAATATGTTGATTTATTCGCTAATAAATTCTACAACTGGAAAATTCATATAACTTCATAAATTGATAATAAATTCTGTAACACGTAGGATAGAGGTACTGTGAAGAAACCCTAACCTGTCACAGCCTTATTTAAAGAAGCGACAGCTTTATTACTCTTAAAGATGAAATTTAAAAGGTGGAAGTTTCTCAGTAGTTTTCATTACGAGTCTCATGGCTTTAAGCTAAAACGTTTGAGTAGCATAATCGCTGGAATGAGGTTTGCATAATTTAAACAATGAGTGTGAATAAAAAGGCACTTACAACGTCTTACTTATGCATTTTTCCATGTTTTTCTTTGCATTTCCAGCTGCAATTGGAGGAATGGTGTTGGAATCCGCAGTGATGCCTCAGTCACGCTCGGGCGTGAATATCAAAGAAGAGTTTCCTTACAGAGCGCCTGAAAGTCCCAGTACGACTCCTAGTAACGCCGTACCTACGTTTGATCCTGCATCTCCCGTCAATTATACCGTCCAGCTGGGCAGTCATGCCTACTTGCCTTGTCGAATCAGACATGTGGGAAATAAGTCGGTACGTCACGTGTCACAGAAGATGTTGTGCTACACGAGCAGTTGGTTGTAATTAAAATCCAAGCATGACAGAGCACCCCGCCCTTCTCAGAAGTCGAAACTCGTGGTTATTTCTTACTCGCCTACGTTCTGGGAACACTGTACCCTAAAACTTGTCCCCCACAGTTATCATACATGGAATGACAGTTATGTACGAGCGCGGCTTTTCTCTCTTACTCTCCCGTCTCTTTCACTTTGGCACCCAAGTTTCGCACTTAACATCAAAAGTAACTTTCGCAAGGGCTTTCGAAACTTCTCTTCCGGGACTGTGCATTCAAATTACCCGAAGGTTTCATTAAGCTGTGAAAAAAATGGAAACAGAAATCTAGAAAATTGTCTGTCAAATTTTATTAGAATTGTTATTAGAATTTTTAAATTTTTCTATCCAGATTTTATTATTTTTGCTTTATCTCCATTTTCCGTGTGCTCATACAGAACGAAAACGGAAGTAGACAAACTAGTAAATAAGAAGAAAGAAATATAATGAAAATGCTGTACACTTTTTCTCCATTTCTGCATTTTAGTCGTTTTATTAGCAACGAAAATACAACGAGAAATATTGAAAATATTTTTTCATTTATTTATTATTTTTGTATTTGTTTCCTTTGTTTTGTCTTTCACTATGTTTTTCATCATTTTCCATGCTGTTTATTTCTTTATTTTTACTTTCTTTTTTTTGCTTTCTTTTCTTCCTGTTGTTACTTTTATTTATTGGCTGAATTTATTTGGTGCGATGTTGTTTTGTGTATGTTTGGCAATTTTTTATTCGCCTTTTTTACATTATTTTTGCTTGGGAGTTCTGACTTGCTGCTTTATTTTCTGTATTTGTTGTGTGCTAAAGTTTCTTTTTGCCCGTTTTTCTCGTGTGTTGCTTTAATGGTTCTGTTAATTAGGTGTCATGGGTCCGGAAAGCAGACGGTCATTTGTTGGCGGTCGACCGGGATACTTTTATCGCCGACGGACGTTTCCAAGCGCTGCACTTACCGGCTTCCGACACGTGGACGCTTAACATCAAGAACGTGAAAGCGGCAGACGGAGGACAGTATGAATGTCAAGTGTCAAGCGAGCCTAAAACCAGTCTCGTCATTACCCTCAACGTTATAGGTAATACCACCCGATCTTACTCTTATCCTTAATTTCAATCTAATACACGACCGTCATGTCGTATAGCAATAATAAGAAGAAGAAGAAGAGGAATGAAAGCATAACAACAAGCTAGTGTCTTATATTACACACAGCTTATAAAATAAAAGACTACTTTCAGTTACGTATTTATCAACCGGGACTTGCATCGATTTAGATATTCCGAAAGTGGATAAACTCGCATAAATGTGTACAGGACGCACTGAACTTCTCACTTGTGTGTCTGTGTGTAGTGCAATGTTACAAAACGGTGATGGTAACAAACATGAATTTCCTTTCAAGCCAACCCTTGCGATGGTCCCCAATAACAGCGCTATGGCCAACGTTGTTCCTTAATTTAGCTCATTCTCCTCTTTTAGGAATTGCTGCGTCTAATGTTCAAACTTGAAGTCTAAAACATCTAGTCAAACAAAAGAAATACACCCAGATTGTGCATAATTTTAGAAGAACAAATTCTTCCCTTTGGATTATTTTGAATGAGTAACAATGTGGAATAAATTCGAAATAAATGCTACTAATTATGAAATTAATTCCGAATAAAATAGTACATTAATTGATGAATACAATCCAAATAATAATGTAAAACAAAGTTGAAAGAAAAATTATTGCAGAAAGAAAGTTCTTCTTTACATTGCAATTAAAGGGATCTTAGAACTATGATTGAAAAAAATCGTTAAAGAATAAGAATCCAATAATGGCCCCCATAATAAGAATTTGGCGGGGACACGTGACTGGTGTATGTCTACTGCTTTCCATTTCGATACAATTCATGTTTCGGAGCAGATTTTTCCACTTAGAGACTTGTTTGGATTCTCAAAGCAGGCTTTATCAAAAATTAATATTGAATAAATATTTGTTCGGTTTCAAAGAGAGTAATTTCCGTCTAAAGAGCAAAATTGTCTCAACACCCTGGAAATAACGAACAAAGGCCTACGAAATGGTGTGTAAACACGACTAGACTTACTCGTAAATCCTCCTTGAACAATTGCTTTGACAATTTGCGTGCACCAACAGTCTAGACGATCTGCTATTCATCATCATTGATTATAGTATGATATTCATGTAAAAAATTTAAAAACTGACTATTTTTGTTTAATAAGTTCATGCAAGGATTTTTGAATTTTACTTTTAGTTTCAATAATAGATGAATTATTTCACGAAGTTCCTTATAGTAATTAAGTTATTTTCGGAGGAAGCTTCAGAAAGTATAATATGTATAATATGAAAGTATAATCTAAACCTTAAATCTAATCTGCGAAATGAGATAAGATTTATTTCCGTCCTTTTCTAAAATATGTGACTTGTAAGTCGTGGCAATGAATTCCAGCGGAACGATTTTTTAAGTGTAATATTTTTTTAAGTTTGTTCAGAGATTTTTCAACGGAGTCAAAGCGAGTCAACGTAAGAAAAAGGGCGTCAGGAATCGGAATTCTTACGTGACAAGACATTTAATGGCCACTGGCCGAGGTAGGCAATACTCAGGTCTCGTGGGAATGTGTTCCATCGATCAACTAACTGGTTTGGGGTCAAGTGCGAGGGGGTTCTGAATGGGCACTAGAAGCCACAAGCTAAACCCCCCCTTACGGTGACAATAAAAGTTGATTGGAGCTCTCCCTACCCTCCTCCCCGCGAAACTCCTACAAAGAATTTCCCGCCAGAAAAAGGTCAAAGCCACCAGCCACGCGTTCTCTGTCATATCATAACTCTTTTCGTACCCTTGGGCACAAAACTAGCCTTCTTACAACAAATAGCTGTCTACCAGTTTTAGTCTTCCAAAAATATACCTTTCGGAGAAAGATAATATATATTATATCTGAAAAGAAGTAAATAAATAACCGCGATCGACACTCACGCATTAGTAATAGAAAAAAATCGAAGCAATATACTTGGGAACCCAAGGCCGAAAACCCATGAGGGAACAAACCGATGTCCGCCACTGATGAAATCCATAAAGCAGGGCCCTGCTTGCCGTGCCGACTGCCGATACTTTGCGTCCCCTGTTATTGGAAACACCACCAGCTCAACAAAAGAGCCACAAAATATCGCCACAAAACTTTACAATTCGCTTTCAGGCTTTTTATTGTTATAGCGAAACCAAGTTCCTTTAGCAATAACGAAAGATTTTCCTTTCACGAAAGTTTGATTCTTAAGATAAGTAGGGAGACCCTCTGGGGACTGTGGTCCCGCATTTGTGATATAATGCTTCTGTCTTGTGCTTACAAAATAACGCAACTTTTCAGAAATTGCGACTGCTTTCAAGGAAACTCGCTACCCGAAAGTTTGGTAATTTTGTATCTATTTATTAACTAAAGAACTTCTGATTGGAAGTAAAGCAGGACAATCTAACCTCAAAATACAAGGATAAACTGCCATCTAGTAGAGCAAACCAAATGACGTGTTACTCGTACGCTATTGTGACAACCCACCCCCCAACGAACCATTTTTTACAAAATACTTCTTACGTAGACACTGGATTTAAATAAAATTAAGTCACCATACCGGATCAATTAAGCTTTTACTATAATTAAATGTATTTTTATTTCATTTATTGTTAATTCATTCTTTATTTCTGTAAAAGAAATATTTTATTTATAACAGAAAAAGTAGTATGACACTTACAATATTACACTAAGTATTTACATATAAGTAGTATTTAATCTACTACTGTTCGCATTCCCTGATCTAAAACTGTATATAGTTCATCCTAAAATGTTTAATATTATATTTCCCCCATGTTTTCGTTTATTCTTCCCCGAAGAAACCCGGAAAGAACAACGACGTTCATAAAAAAGGGGTACAATGGTACAGCTTTTTTGTTCGTGTGCGTACTAGTTTTCATGGACTTTTATACAATCCTGTATGCGATAAAAAAATCTGATTATATGTTCATTTCTTTTCAATCATATTGATACGTTTGTGTACTCCACAACTGGCACGAATATTCTACAGTCATCAATTTAAAATGAACTTTGTGTATAATAGCCAATACTCATTATTTCACGTTTGGTGACTTTTCTCAGTTCCGTTGGTGGAGATACGTGGATCGCCAGACATCTACGTAATGTCCGGGAGTACCGTAACCATCCAGTGCGTGATTACGGGCATGATCGAAGAACCTCCGTTCGTCTTCTGGTACCAGAACGGTGCCCGTGTGGCCGGTTTGGAAGTTGTCCACACGACAGACATTCAGCTCAAGCCCAGCGTGTTAGTTTCCTCGTCTTCAACCTCATCAGCGCATAAAACTTCCCGCGTTACGCGACTGGGCAAAGACGCTTTACTGGCCGTCCTGGCGCTGTCCAGTGCATCAGGGGACATGTCCGGCAATTACACGTGCCAGCCTTCGAGCCTGGGTTCGGCCAGTGCTACTTTGCACGTCCTCAACGGTGAGAGCCGATTTGTCCAGTTTGAAAATTTAAACACGTTTACAACCTTACAGAACCTTAAATCCTTAAGAACGAACGAAGAAAAAGGGAAAAAAATCTTGTAAGCACTTCCGTGTTCGGGCGCGAGTATCGGTCCTGGGAGGCGCTGGAAATGTCAGAAGGGGTCGTAAGGGCCTGAGCGAGGGGCAGCATCGTAAACATTCATATGATAGAGACAATCTTACGCGCCGTCAAGATTGGACGTGCTCATTGCCTAGTCTCGTTTGGCGCAAACGAAAGAGCAACTTTTGACAAGCTTCCTCCTCTGGAAGCTTCTGCCCTTTTTTTCTGCGTTCTACCAACAAAGAGAAAAAGAAAGCTTAATCGAATTGCTCGCCTTCATGGAAGAATGCGTCGCTCTGGACTTAGTTAACATGTTTGAAAGTGTTTTTTTTCTTTGCTTTCAGACAGTTTTTGTTATCGTTGCTGAACACGCCAATTTGAAACGAGGACGAAAAAAAATATTTTAAGAAGCGAAACGTCTCGAGAACGGAAGTGCCGAGGGTTTAATGCAAGAAAAGATAATTCTTTTTCCTGCACGTTCAAAACATCAATGATCCTGCTCTTTGTAAAGCTGCTAAGCGTCTGTCGTTGAGACAGGTGCATTTTCTGTAAGATGATAGGCTTTTCTATTGTCATCTAATCCTTTGCAATAATCGCAAGGAGTGTGTTGGGAAATATGGATCAAGAATGAAAAAAGTCATAACCACGCTGCTGGAAAGGGTAAACAAGAATCGAAATGTTCTGGTTAGGCAATTCTAAGAAGTTAAGCGTGTGATATTCGCTTCTGGTCAAAGAAACAAATGGGTAACGAACAAGAACGTAGGCAACAATGCATTTTTCGGACTTATGGACGTGTAGTATACTAGACAGTGAAGCAGAGAGGGAACTGTGGGGAAAAATAAAAGAGAAAAGCTTCAATTAGTGACCTAATTTTACTTGTTAACACCAAACATTGAATTATTTTCGGAGTAATGAAATTTAAATTTTACCTAGAATACCTTGAAAGTCAATTTTCGCCATTTTCGACAACAGAATACCCATATTCTAAGTTTCGTTCAAGTATTTCTCGACAATTCAAAATTGTGACATTCTTAGGCAGAAATATCGGAAAGTTACGCCATCCAAACTCATTTCCCGCGCTTCTATTGTAAGAAATGATGGCATCAAGGCTCAATATGGCGACGGTTAATAGTCAAAGATGGCGGATAGTACCAAAACTGCACTATAAAAGAACTTGCCTACGCCATGACTAGTTAGCTCATACCGTGGAGTTAGTGGCAATGCCCTCGGCCAATAAACGCCTTAGGACTACATGGTGTGATAACTTTTCGCCTTATGTCATTTGTGCGCCTACGTCCTAATGAATCTCGGAACAACTGCAGGCAAACATTACAGTATGAACTTCAAATATAGCTTATGTGCCTTATATCGTCCAACCTCTAATCTCCTGACAGACTCTGTTATCCTTCGCCAAACTTTGTAGCTATGTTCCAAAATGTCGAGAACTGTTACATGATTTCTAAGCTAAACCAGACTAGGAGTACATTTTTGGAATCAGGGGTATGTGACGTCAGGCAAAAAATGTTCAAAATTCACAAATTCTCTTCCAAAAATGCCAAATAAGTTACAAAGTAAATAGGGAGATGATTAGCGAGTTTCTGTCACATTTGGGTGAAAAAATAACTTTAACCGTCAGTAAACTTTAACCTTTCTGATAAATGTTATATGAGTTAATGGGCCATATTTGGGGGTTTTACAATACAGACGAAATGCTGGAAGTTGAACAACTGTAGGCATTGTAAGTGGGGCACAATGTAAACGAGGCTCTACTTGTTCTACGGTCATCTTATGAACGTTTCTGCTTTCTTTTACTCCGTATTGCGTTATCTAACATGAACTCTAACGATTTAATCATCACAAGTAAAAGAAGTTTTTAAGTGCCCATGGAATGAGCCCCAAAAATCTCATAAAAGTTGTGTATTGATTGTTAGGTGAACAGCCCGCGGCGATGCAGCACGGGAAAAACGGAAGTCCTACCAGTACTACTTCCCTGCCTGGCGTTTGGCTGCTGGTTTTGTCGCTAATACTGGCCAACAATGTCTGGAACGCCGACTGGATTCGATTTCTATCAACGCGAGGAACCTGTCTGTCACGGAGATTACGGAGTTCCACACAAGCTCTGGATACCTCCTAACCGTCTGGAAAATAAACTAGGCGCGGAAGAAAAGCATCGTTAACTTATTTTTAGTAAACATTGGAAAGGTGCTGCACTCTGGTGGACGACGATGGTTGCATTTCTACTTACTGCAGAAATAATAATAAAAAAAGATTGCAAAACTACCAAAAGCGCAAGACAAAATTGTGATACGACTACTGAAGAAGAAAAAATTGATGAAGAAAGAAAAACCAAATCCTAAATTTATGCTGCTGCTGTCCCCGGAAGGAATTTTTGGGGAATAGTGTGTGTCTTTGAATTATTTAAGAAGAGAAAAAAAAGCAAAAAAAGGACCAACCGCCTGCATGAAAGCTCACTTTTGCATCTGTGGTGAACCAACCAAAGAGATTTTAATGCAACAGTGCAAAAAAATAAGAGGTCGATTTAAGGCAAGATTATTTTGCAAATTCAGCTTCAGTTTTCAAATAACTTGCACTTTAGATTCAGACAACTTTTCATCCAAAATACAGTGAAACTCTCCTCCCCACCATAATGTCACCACAGCAAAAAGAAGTTTTTTGTCGTGTGTGTTGCATCATTCATTGCGGTTGTAAATATGCAGTGTATTGAATCCATCGAGTCGACAAAAAAAAGACAATATTGGGTTAAACCTCACACTCTCCCACTCTTTTTCAGCGTATTTTCTCAACCTTCAAAGAAGGCTTCTAAACCACGTTTCCTGAAGAATAACAACGCCATTGCGGCATTTCGGCCTCTTTCCATGCCTCATCACACTAATCCCTGCATTTCCTTCATAAACTGGTCGTAGGCGTCGTCTTTAGTGGGTTGCGCTGACGGCTGAGAAGGTTTTGAAGGGATCGATTTCGGCTCGCCTGTCAAAAATGTGTTTTTAATGCATGTTTCTTTTACTTTTCTTTATTTATATTTTCTTTGTACTTGAATGGAATCGGATCCTCTTCTCGTCGCGTTTGACACGTAGCGAAGTAGGCATAAAACGTGTCACGTCGCCGCCGACGTTACGGATTTGTGGCTTGGCTTCAATAGTTGCCTTGCCGGGCGTCGTTACATTAGTAGACGAATGTAAATGGTGCACTTGAGGCGGGGCGGCCACCACTTTGGGCTGGGGCGGAAATGACCCCATGCCTGCAGCTGCTGTCGGTCGATGGGACAACGTAGGGACCAACCCTAGGCCTGGCGGTCGCATTAAGCGCGGCGGGCCGGGTGGGAGCCGCATGTTTGGCGCCCTCAGAGAAAGTGGTGGTGGAGGCGGAAGCATACTTGGCCGGAAATTGTGTGGCAGACCAGGAGGAGGACCTACGAAACAATATGTCAATGATACACGAGTTCAATGTATTAATTGCCTATTCTATCATATTCGGGTCCATAAATCACTGGTGCATAATGTACTTTAAAGAGTGCATGCATTGTCGACATTTTTATGAACATGAACATAACTACGTACGAAATGCAGGAAGCTTCTACAGAAAGGGAAAAAGGTTTCCAAAATTATAGTCTAAAAATGTAAATCTTTATTTTTTTACATCCATACCGGGTTTTATATAAGTCCATAAAAAAGTGGCACCTAGAAGAACGGGACCGCCATAGCTTTGTGCCATTTTTTTATGAACATCGTTGTGCTTTCTGTGCTTCTTCAAGGAAAAGCGAAAAACAAAATAGTAAAGAAAAGTAAACCTACCTGCCGGCCGCATCATTGGTGCTGGCGGCTTAATTGACATAGTAGAGCTAGTTTCCTTGGGGGCTGAAACTCCTTCGACCTAAGCAATATGAGAATTAGGCGACGTTCTTTGATGAAAGGATATTAGAACTTTTTTTACAACATTTATTTGTTCCTTACTTCTTTCATGAACTGCTCGAGATCTGCGCTAGCGCTTGTTGGCTGCGCTTCCTCGGCGGCTGGCTCGGTAGTTTTTTTCTCGTTAACCGATTCTTCCTCGGCCGAAGCTTCCGGTAATTCCACGTCTTCTTCGCCGGGTGGTGCAAGATTGGCTTCAGGTTCGGATGGTGCTGAAACTGCCGTTGGTGGCGCCATAGCAGTTGGTGCATAATAGGAAGGAAATTGAGAATAGTCGACATAGAAATCCTCTAATCTTGGCGGCGGACAGACCGGAACTCCGGGCGGCTTTTTGTTCAATGGCAATTCCCTGTAAAAGCGTTTAATGCAACAAAGGAATAGAATCAGGAACGTGAAGTAGACAAAGCTGGAAGTAAGGAACTGACTTGGAAGTCTTTTTAAGGATTCCTTGAGGAGCGGCGGCTCGTGGGACGGCCGCGGTGTAATTATACGTATTGTACGGATAAGGAAATTGGCCAAAAGCGTAAGGTGGTTGACTAACTGCGGGAGCGGGAGTAGGAATTGCAGCTACAGAAGATGAAGAGGACGATGAAGGTAGGGCAGGCAAGGGAATATCGTCTACCGCAACTTGCTGCGCAAACTGAACTGATTCAAAGTACTGCATCATGGCCGTTCGGCGTTTATCGTAGTCTTGTTCCATTCGTTTGATACGGGAGAACGTATCAGGCGTTTCTTTCTCCTGTAACCACAATCACATCTTCTTAAGACATTGTTCATACATCTAGGAAGTGAATGACAGCTTACGTGAAGCTTTTTGATGCGTTCCAAGGTTTCAATAAGCTTTTTCCGTTTCTCTTTCAGTACTTTCTCGTTTAGTGGCGCTGGCTGATCAGGATTGAATTCTAATACGATTCACTGAATTAATCGGCAGTTTTGAGCGAGATTTAACACTTACCCATTGCGTCTAACTTTTCTAGCTCAATGAAGATCGTGCTAGGATTTTTATTTTTTAAAACAGCTTGGCGGACAACAAGCCTTTGCTTCTTGTTTTTCTTAAGCTCTTTCTTACGCGCTTCTTTACCTGCAATAGCAACGAGTTTTCAAGTTAAGTTGTAAATGCTAATATACAACCGCTCGTATCAATAATGGTTTTCTTTTCAAATAAATAATTGTTGGATCACGAAAAAATCTTACGTGCTTGGTCCGTGGGATTCATGAATTTCCCACTTTTCGTGGTACTAATAGCTCGACGCCCCATTTTTTGGCACTTTATTTGTAATTCACTGTAACACTGGGTTCACGCTACAGAAGTAAACAGACGAAACTCCAATGGGATGTTTGTGGAAGAGAATCCAATAAGACGCACTTCGTATTTCACACAATTCGAAAGCAGCGCCACTCAATTGTAATACGGAGGGAAGACCAACCCAAGCGAAGCAATAGAAGCAACATATTGAATGCCTTTCCACTAAATTTCATATTAACATAACAATTTAACATTCCGTATTAATTTAGATGCTTTTAGTTTTACTTTAGGAGCTTTGACAATCTATTAAACTTCTAAATGCCAGAAATTTTATGAAGAAACAGTAATGTGAGGAAGTTCGCATTCTGTAAATTCCAATCAAACCAAGTTCGCTGTTCGCCGCCTAGTTTCAGCTGTGTTATGACTAGTGGATCACCGGCAAGCATGGACTTCCCGTTCCAAGATTTCCAAGACGAGCAAAGCGATGAATTCTCCACAACGCTTCGCGATACTTGTACAACTTGCATGTAATTTCATTATCCCGTAGATCTTCGATCCAAACTTATCCGTTTTTCCTTTCTTTTTGCGAATTTACAGGCGGCCAATGCGTGTTTGCTGGTGTCCCTACCTGCCAAACCCCAAAATCAAAACGTCCACTCAAGTGATCATTCTACAGCACCCCAATGAAGAGAAAAGAAACCTTAGAACTGCCCCAATGCTCTTCCATGGCTTAGAACCAGGCAGGTGCCTAATTTTTAAAGGCAAAAAATTTCCTACAGCACATCCGAGGTACAAATTCTTAAACAATTCCTTCGCTAATCTTCGTGAATTTCTTAAATCAACTTTGAACGCAATCTTTAGACACAACGGCTTAGCAGAGATTCTCAGCAGACCAAATATACTCTTACTTTACCCGGGCAAAACCGCCAAATGCCTCGCGGAGTTTATTCCCCATCTCGAAACGTCAGAAAATGGCGAAGCTAATTACACGTTGGTGTTAATTGATGGCACTTGGCCACAGGCAAAAACTATGTACTTTCACAGCCCAATGCTGCATACCATCCCTCAAGTACGCCCCCATCTTCCATCATTACCCATAAATAGAATTATTCATAATTCTAAATTCTGCCTTAGGAACTTTTGTTAATTATTGTTCTTGCGAGAATTTTTTATCATACATTTTCATTTGAATGATCAAAGAATTAATAATGTAGACTTGAAGATTTGTAGCGCTAATGAGATGTATTGTATTTTCGTCACAACAGGTTTCTTTGCCACCAGCGGGACCAAGTCAATTCGTAGTGCGAACCCAACCAGCGGAAAATTGTCTTTCCACTGTAGAATCGGCAGCTTTTGCGCTTTCGCTACTGGAAAATCGCCCCGAATTGTCAGACTTGCTTTGTGATCCCCTAAGGGCGTTGTGCACGTTCCAGTTGCGCTACGGCGCTGTGGAACATTGTAGCAAAATGTCCCAATTAGAATTAGGCCTTTATCGGAAACCTGTAGGTAAACGAACGTACCCACATTTGAGACGAACAGCGCCTTCTGTCGTAGCCCATTTAGAGCAGTTAAAACTGACCAACAGCACTAGTTGATGTTTCTTTCGTTTACAGTTTGTGTGCGTGTTATATACAATAAACCGAAACGTTTGGCTCGGTTTTTTAATAGGAGGGTTGTGTTACACCTTTTATGGAATGTTTCTATGATTAGACTATGAATATAATTGCACTGCCTGCAAGTGAACACTATACAATAACAAGGTGTTTTTCTGTCATCCTTTTCTGGTCAGGTGAGAATTTAAGTATCCGGTCGTTTCATTTGACTTGGAGGGTCCAATGAAAAGGTCACTTTTAAATGCTGGATTTTCTTCCCAACTTGTTTTAAGGCACCTTCGAAGCTTCTGATATCTCCTTTCAGATCGTCCATCTAATATAAGATAATTAGAATTTAGAAAACATGCGTCACTGGTGTGTAGATAGGACTTCTCTTTACGCGGTTGACCATAGCGGGTTTCGACTTACACGGGGTAAGGTACCGCAAATTCCTATTAGATTGCGTACAGTTTCGAGTTACGCGTTTTGTCGCCCTCCTCCCCCCGCGTAAAAAAGAGTCCCCGTAAAGTACTTACCGTAGCTTTGTAAGATTCGTAGCGTTTCAACGTCTGGAAATCGTCAAACTGCTTCTTGACAGTAAATAATCCACAGGTAAGGGCAAAAACGAGAAAAACGAAGAGAAGCACGAAGGCAAGTCGGGTTGAAAGACTGACACAATTCCTTAGTAACCGTACGTCAGGTGACATACTGTGGTAGCGGCAGTCGAGTAGTAATTTCAAACCAAAACAGCACTCCATCACACGCGAATACCGTTATCTTGGGGACCACAACATGGTTAATACGCAGTGTTGTTAATCCCCCAAGATATATGAATGGCTAAAGCCGATCCACTTTTATCAAGGAAGTAACAGCAAGAGCTTTACTTCCCTGACCTGAAAACTAGAAGGAAATATAAACATCCCAATTTCTTCACAATCACCGTTAGGTGGCTCTTTCAGTCGTAAGTTGACTCTTGCCCGATTTCTTTTGCGCGGGCTTTATTTTGAATATCACACCGTTAGTGGCGCTGTAATCAATAATAAACACTTCCATGTGCTCTGAGTTTAAGAAAACCAATTTTTGCCCTAAAAATGAAAAAAAATTGGCGTAAAGAGTTACTTAAAAACTTCAGTGTCCTGAAATGTATAACTTTGTTGGTAAAAACAGAAGCAATTAGCGAAACTGTAACAAAAAACTTCAGGAATTGTGTGGCGATAATTGTCCATTCATTTTTCTTGCCAGTACAAGAAAGCCCCGTTGAATTCTACACGCGTTTCACGTACAATCAAAGCAACCCTATTTTGCTTACTAACAACCCTTTATTCAAACGAGAACCTTACTTGTCTCTAGTCGCCGTAAAGGGAAATTTGCGCATTTTCCAAGTCATTTATGTCGATTTCCCCGGGCCTCAACAGTGCTTCGCAAGTCCACAAGTTTTATTTAACCTTAACAAAAAGTCTTGTATTCTAGACAACCCGATATATGCCTTTATATATCCCTTTTTGAAGGAGTCAAGCATTGCTCGTGCCAAAGAAGCAAAAATTGCAACAATTCAGGGTTGTAAGAATCAGAGCGATCCTTCCGATTGTCTTTCGCGCTTGTTTTCCACTCCGTTTTACTGCCAAACCGGTGACGTCATAGAAAGCGAGGAATATGCATTCCAAATTATAGACATGTCCTCTGAAGGAGGGCAATTCGGACAATTTATTCAGAAAGATTCCACGACTTTATACCAAGTTTCTTCAGTTCCGTCTCTTTTCCCACCCAAACGCCTTCGACTTACGTTACGTTCTTACTCGAAACATCCTAAGCTCTTTTGCCCGACTGACTTCATTCCGATGTTGCCGACTTGCTTTCGCAAAGAGTTTTCGCAAATAGTTGCGCTCGTACAACCATTTCTTCTCGATTACATTGAAGATCGTCAAGGAAAGATTTCTTTGCCTACCTTCTTGTTCCAAGGAGTCCCAGGAAGTGGAAAACGCTGCTTAGCGACTGTTATGGCAGAATCATTAGGCGTAGCCTTTGTCGAAATTAACTGTTCTTTGTTAATCACGGAGTCTAACAAAGCCACCGAGAGTCGTTTTAACACCGCTTTTGAGGCAATCGATGGACCAACGCTTGTCTTCTTGACAAATATTGAAGTAATGTCTCTATCTTCTATTTTATTTGGGGGTCTAATATTTAGTTTATTTACTGTACTATTGGAAGCTAAGTTCGTGGAACGTAAGAATGTTAGAATTTTTAAGCAAAATTATTACGATTTAATTAAATTTAGTTATGTATTGGTTGTTTTCTTTATGATTTAAGATTTATTAGTTATTTTTTTCATGATTTAAGATTTATTTGTTATTCTCTTTATGGTTTAAGACCTATTTGTTTATTAATCATGTTCCGTGTTTAGCTGGTGGGAAAAACGCTTGATGGACATACAAATGCCCGGTTGGCTAATTTCATCCAAACGCAGATTAAGTCGCTTGTAACAAAGAAGTTCCCGATAGTTGTTGTCGGGTCTTGTTCATCATCCGATTTACAACCTTTGGTGGCGGTGAACGTCGCGCATCGCTTCCAGCTTTCGTCGTTGGACAATCTCCAGAGAATTGAAACGTTGCAGTGGATTTTCAAAGACACAGGCATTGAACTTGGCGTGGATAATTTCAACGATTTAGTACAAATGACGCCCGGTTACAAATTCGGGGACTTACGGTCGTTAGTTGCATTAGCTATCAGGTTTGTTAAAGAACGTTTAATTTACACACTTTTTCATATTTTTTTAAAAAAAATTATATAGATCTAAGAGTGCGAACGAGCTGGATTATAGCGACATAGAACTCGCAAATGAAACGATGAAGTCGTGGCGAAGTTCTATGAAAGGCACGCCTTCTATGCAGAAAATCACCTGGGATGACGTCGGAGGATTGAAACCAACAATCCAAGAGCTTTTGGATATGATCGAACTACCTATGAAGTACCCAGAATTAATGGAAAGTGGTTTACGTCGATCGGGTAAGAAATACTTCGGAATATGTCAAATATTTGTTTTGTTCGTCTTCATATATTGGCGCACATAAAAAACTGGGACATGGTTACTGATTTGCAATGCTACTGTCCAAGGTTTTTATGAAAGTATTCTGTATAGAATCTCACTATTGTCTGAAAAGTAACTATATTAATTGTTTCTCATTGACTAGTCTTGTCACTTATATATAATAGATTTGTGTATTCTGCAACTTTCTGGTCTTTAACTGTTTTTTTTTTACTTATTTAAAGGGATACTTTTGTATGGGCCACCTGGTACAGGAAAAACATTACTCGCGCGAGCTTTAGCTTCTCAGGCTGGTTTACACTTTCTGAGCGTGAAAGGACCCGAGTTGTTAAACATGTATATCGGCCAAAGTGAACAAAATGTCCGAACAGGTACAAATTTGTGCGGCAAGAAAAATAATTTCAATTTGTAGTTTTTTTCCATATTTATTGGGTTACTTTTATTTTATTGTCTTTTGTTCCGTTCTTTCCTTTAATAATTTCTGTGTTCTTGTACCTTCCAAGTTTTTCAGAGAGCTCGCGAAGCTTCGCCATGTTTGGTTTTCTTCGATGAGTTGGATTCGTTAGCACCAAACCGAGGAAAAAGTGGTGATTCAGGTGGAGTAATGGATAGGTAAATGCTTTTAGTTGCGAGCTTTAGTGAAAATATTGTTTATGACTGATGTATAGGGTTGTCTCGCAGTTGTTAGCCGAGTTGGACGGAATGCAAAAATCGAAGCAGGTGTATATTGTAGGGGCTACCAATCGGCCTGATTTAATAGATCCGGCATTGTTGAGACCTGGAAGGTAAATTTGCGCGACATTGAGAAATAAAGCTAACATTTTGAATATTCTTTTTAGATTTGACAAACTTATCTACTTAGGCGTAAGTGAAAACAAGGAAGAAAAGATAGCTATTCTTAAGGCACAGACCCATATGTAAGTAAAATTTTAGCTATTGAACGTAAAGGTAATTCTAAATTTCAGTTAAATTATCTAGTGGAGAAAAACACATTATTACGATCTGTGTATTTTTGTATGTATGTAAATATTTATATTAATTTATCTTTGTTGTATTCGTTAAAAAGGTTTCCGTTGGAAAGGGACATCGATTGGCATGAAATTGTGTCAAACGTTGCGAAATCCGTTACTGGTGCGGACTTGTACTCCTTGTGTGCGGATGCCATGTCGAAAGCAATTAGCAGACAAATAGCTGCCTTAGAAGCTGGTGAGTAGACTATACTTCATACTTCCCTAAGGACGCTAAGAAAACTCAGACATACAATGGTTTCAAGGTGGTGCAAGCAATAAGCTAGAAGTGCGACTCGTCGATTTCTTGGAAGCGGCGCAAGAATTAGTACCGTCTTTGTCCGCGGAAGAGCTCGCATCCTACAAATCTGTGCGGGCCAGAATGTCAAACCGTAATTAAACCAATAGCTATGTCATTTTCATTTAACTTCGTCCGGAGAATCGCAACGGACATGTAAAATTAGGGCTGGAAACGGTTCGACTCGACTCGACCAACCTTTTTAGCGAGTCGAGTCCAACCGTTTCCAGCCCTATGTAAAACGCAGTCGATAGTCTCATCTGTACCATTACATTCATTTATAAAATGGTCGTCAATTTTATTACGTGCCTGTAGTTTCGGTACAATGAATATTTGGTGTAAAAGAATGTTTGCTGTTTACAGAATTTACTTCTGGCTAGCAAAGTTTTGGCAGTGTGTGCCACAATATAGAGTACGGGGAATAAGTTGCCATATCTAATAGATCAGCACACCGTCGTTCTTCTGGATCTACCTATCCATGGTTTACCATATTTTACCTATGGATAGTTCTATCCATAGGTTATCTACCACACCATAGTTTTGACATTTTTATTTTATTCTTAATATTTTGTACTGAAGTTTTACAGTAGGCTACCGCAGACGTGCGGTAGTTGTATTTTATTTATTTTACTCCTTAATTTTGTTCTAGAATTCCGTAAAGCCGCTGAAATTCCAAATTTTTTACCGTTATTCACTATTTTATCTAACTTGCCCCAAAGCTTTCCGTCCAATTTTTACCGCTTTTTTAAAACTTTATGTCGGAAATCTGCGTTAACTTGCACGAGACACCTCCGGAAATGCCCTTCTCGTAAGTTGTAAATTATAATTTTTTTCTTAACCCTTTTTATGTTGCTGTATGTGGCATTTTTCAATACATATCTTACCCCAAAAATTTCGTATTTTTTTAATTCCCCGCCAAAATAGGAATTCCCCCCTTGAAAATCCTGGCTTCCCATTGGTGGGAAGTTGAAAAGTGGGCGTGGTTAACTTTCCGAGCCGAAAAGGCCTTTTCAGGGTTATTAGCTGGGCAAGTCCTGAAGGACTGCCTAGCTTATACTATCGGTTGATGGTGCTAAACCTCACGTGCCAGTTTAGCTTGGGAGGTGTGCATTACTTGTGTAGGTTTCTGGGGTGGCAACTGGGGGAGGGGTATAAGGGAATTTTGCTAGGGCAAGTTCCTGAACACGGTTGGACTAGGTGCGAAAGAATTCTGCTGGAAAGTAATGAGAGCAACGCTGAGCCAAGTGCCGAAATTATCCTGCCTTGGGTATAGGAAGAACGTTGGCACGGTATGGCACGGGCCAAGAAGATCAGGTGAGAGCGGTGCGTTGTTCGGGTGCAGGAAGGAACGACCCTATACCAAAACGATTGGCAGTTTGCTGGGCCCGTTTTTCTTTTGCCGAGTACTGTACACTTACAAGTAATTTTGTGTCAGATCGTTTTGACCCTATCCCGAAAAAAATACTTATAATGCCGCGAATGGCACAAACGTGTTAAGTAGCGCAAGGGGAAAATTTCATGCATAAAAAAAGCAAGGGGGAAAAATACATACCTGGCTTAAAGCCTTTGTGCATTGGCTTCATTCGGTATATCGTCTTTTAGTGGAGCAATTATTTTCTTCTCATTATTAGTATTATTATTATTAACTACGGCGTGATCGTAGCTCTTTGGCTGTAAGGGTTCTATACAAGCAGATGTAATACACTGGATACTGGAGCGATTATACTTCCGCTGAATGTCTCATTGAAGTTTAAAAGGCGTTAGCTTCTAGTACTTCTATCCGCATGGTTTATATACAAGTCTTTGATATCTACCAGTAAGAGCGAGTTGGCTAAGCGGTCTAACGGGTAACGCCGAGATCGTGAGGTCGTAAGTTCGATCCCCGGTGTAGTCTTATTTTTGTATGAGAAAAACTCCAGAGCATATATATTTATTCCTCCATCCTTCCCTATCCGAGTTCCTTCCTGGTTCGGTCCCTATTTATCGTGCTTACACTATCCAGTATGGAGTACCTAGTGGTTCGGGAAACCGAACCGCATGGGAAACAGAAGGATAGGAGCGAGCACGAGGGATAGGGACCAGCTTGGGAGGAGCAAGGACGGGAAGGAAGGCGGAGCTCCAGTTTTTCACGATTTTTGAAGGGGTACCCCTTTGCACAACATTGTTTCTTATGGAAAATAACCCGGAAAAAGCCTTC
The DNA here is from genome assembly GCA_020615345.1 of Triops cancriformis. Lineage (NCBI taxonomy): Eukaryota > Metazoa > Arthropoda > Branchiopoda > Notostraca > Triopsidae > Triops > Triops cancriformis. The sequence continues at coordinate 28,570 of JAHZNP010000881.1, forward strand.
CCAGCTCGAAAACATGACCATGCCCATATTTTCGAATTTCGGCCAATGGGAAGGCAGGATTTTTTTAGGGAGGTCGATATTTTTGCGGGAAGTTAAAAAAATACGATTTTTTGGGGTGGACATGTACTGAAAAATACCACAAATACAGCAAAAATGGGTTTCTAAAAATCAGAATTTTGCGTACAATTTTCGGGGTTTTAGCCAAATTATTTTCGGAGGTGTTTTCGTGTTCAATTAACGCAGATTTTGGACAGAACGCTTAAAAAAATGAAAAAAAAAATCGGAGAAAAACCTTTAACTAAAACTTGCGACAGTAAGGATGCTAACGCTGAACACAGTAATACTCGGATCAAAATTGGCGCTCTGAATAACAAAAGAAAGAAACAAGGTACAAAAGAATTGAATGAATGTAAAAGATTATGCTAATCCAGCGAGACATTAAAAGCTACACGAAGGGAAGTACGAGGAATACATACACTTTTATTAATACATCATGATTTCGGTATACTGCCCTCTATAGATCAGTTAAGAGGTAAACGCTAACACTAAAATCTGCCAGTTTAAATCGCTATCCTTTACGTAAAAACAGAAAAAAATACCGGTAACTAATAAGCTTACAACCGAATTGAATTCATGACAGAACCGACGAAACGAAGAATGAAAAACTTGAAGATAAAAGGAAAAAAAGAATGACTCAAGTTTAGAAACAAAATTTAACTGTCTATCAACATACGAAAATACAAGCCGAGAATGACTAACTCGCAGATTCACTCCAAGAAAAAAAAAATCAGCCTTCCTTCGTCAAAAGAGGAAAGGGACTACGGGAGATTTACCAAATGGTCAAACGCTGTTCAAACGCATGCTTTCACTTTCTGAAAATAAATCAATCATAGTTTTCATCAGTATAATAAAAAAAATTTATTTTAATTCGGTTACCTAAATGAAAGGCGAGACATATTGTTAACAGTATTTGTAAATTATCACAGGAATCTAAGCACCCAATTCTTGAGTGAAGTTCCTCGAGATTTGTCTGTATTTTGCATGAAGAACATGCACGAGAGCACATCGAAGAACACATCTTAACGAATAATGTAGTCAAAATCTGCAAGACAGATAATAAAATTAGCAATCTTATCACTGTGTGCTTCTGAGTTACCGTTAGTACACAAAAGAAACTCCACTCACACCTTAATTGGGTCGATAACTTCGGACACGTGATATACTGCCACGGATGTGCTCATTTGTCAGTCAAAATCCAACGGTACCAATAAACTTGGACGTCACTACCACAAAATGGCTGTTGCGTATAATTCCGACTAAGCGGTTGGGAGTTAACAATCCTAAGCACACAAGAGAATGAAAACAAAAACCATTCAGAATAAACATTTCCTTAAGTATCTAGCAGAACGACTTGTAAAACTTCGTATTCTCTAAAACACGAGAAAAAATGTCACCAAACTCACTCAATAATGCTAAACCGGTCTTGTCGATTTGCGCAAAATAAATCCGCAAACGTAGGTTAACATCACTGGCTAACACATTGACGTCACGAGCTTTTGTTCGACCGATTTGCCAAAGAACATTCTTCGCACAAGGCAAGCCCAAAGAACACAAAAACACCCAGGAACTAAGCTGTCAAATCTGAGAATTAAATTTTAGAAATAAGCAATAAACCTACACGCACAAATTAAATCACATGCCGAGTTCCCTTCGTCACGTTTCAGAGTTTCAGAAGCCAACCGAAGCAAAGTCAAGACATGTTACTTTCCACGCTGTCGCTCACAGATGTTCCACGACCAGAGTACTTGGCACTTGGATAAAAGTAGACCACTATTGCAAATTCTGCCCTCATGACCACGCCAAGGTCACCTTGACCTGAGAACGTACGCTTTACTAAAATGATTCGAAAAGGAAATTAAGAAAGACTAACCCTCACTTACCTAAGTCATACAGAAATATTTCGGGAAATACCTGAAACTCGGTCAGATCCAGATCAGAGCTGCCAATCAAACAAAAGCCTTCCGGCATATTTGCAATGTAACGCTCTAGTCAAAAGCTTACGGTGTAATGAAATCTATCCTTCACAAGGCTCAATGCACCGCCTATAACAGAGTAAATTTACTTCCGACAAGAAAAAACTCAACAGTGCAACTAAATTGCACCTCGCTTGATTACATTGTTACATAGAAGAGCATACGTCTCGCCAGCACTATCACAAGTATTAATATTCATTTCAAAACACTGCCGCTCAAACACTTAGCCACGTCCAACATCTCCAAGGGCACATGGACGACTAAATATCAGAGGACCGAAAACACGCATCGCAGCACACCTAGCGGCCATTACGGATAGCGCGCGGAATTCGAACAGTACTTCTTTCACTACCGGTAAGGCTGTTTCATCTGAAACTGAATACAAATAAGAACGTAATGTTCAACTATTACATAAAAATAGAATATTTAAAACACTTCTTCACAACTTCTTACACTGTTTAACCCTAACAGCACCAAATCACGCCAACGATTGACGCGCCGAATGCAAGTGTTGATTGTGTTGTTGTGTTGAGCGCACGACCGCTTCTCCTAGCGGCTGAGTACGAACGCGCTGAATTCGAATGGATGAGAAAAAGAAAAGAAACTGTAATATTGGCACACCAACATCGGTACATCGCTTCGATGCAAATTATTCCACCCCATATCTATGGCAGATAAGCAAATAACATTAGTATTTCCCAAATAATAACATACCTCGTTTCAGATCATACTTAGCTATATTTTTCCCACTACCCATGTATTTTGCAGCGTTTACTACGCCGATAAAGCTAGTTCCGAACAATACAGCGTTTCATCACAGCATCACACCATATATCAGCAGGGAGTTATCAACTGAATCACTTGTCGCGAACGAGCTGTTAGCTGAGCGCGTGCTTTCGTCATTCGCTCTTCACGTTTACCCTCCAATACTGTTGCGGGAACAAGGAAAACCAAAATAAACCACTGAATGCAAAATGTGTTTGCCGCCATCCTTCGCGTGACTTTAGTTAATTCAGATAAACCATCCCGGACGTCAGAGCTATCAAGCATTCATACTATGCGACTTCCATTTCATTTAGACACAGTGAAAAACCTCAATTTTACAAGCGACCAGCGAAAATGGGCAGTTGTATGTTTCCTTCCCGTATTTATTGGACTGCTTTTCCCCGTACTTGTGCCATTTTTGCATATTGGAGTTATTTCTCATCTATGGGATGAATACAAACGCGAAGTGGATAGAAAACATTGCACCTGCTCTTGCTTTGACACCGTTTTCAAAGGTAGAGCAGCATAATCTTTTACAAATGATATTTTTACCGAAAGAGTAATGCTTAATGAATGTATTGTGTTTAATAGGAGCTTATGAACGAGGCATTAGCGGTTACAAACATGTCTACTTCAACGCGACGTCCAACACGTTTAAAATCTGGGCGAGCACCGTGTTTTATTTCATCGCGTTATACGAATCCGTGAAATACCTCGCAAGACTAGTCGTCCAAAGCAAACTACGCTTCACCATGCTAGCATTATTCCTGTCCATTCTCTATGCACATTACTATTCCTGGTGGGCGTATTTCAACTACTGGAATGACGATTTTTATTCCCAATGGAACCACCAACTCTTCTTCAGTTTGACGGAGTTTTGTTCCACGCTTTGTGTTCTTCATTTATCCAACAAGGACAATGCAGTCACCGGTGCCAAGATCATTTTTATCATTGCTATTGCGATAGTCCATGTTTTGGCGAGCGGCTGGGATCAATTCATCACCAATGTCGTGAAAGGCGAAGGCAGCTTGCACCAAGTACTACGTGACGTTTTCTTTATGGGACCTGATTTACTCCATATTGCTTTACCCATCTACGAACTCCAAAAAGCCGCCACTACGAAGAGATTAGCTGCAACTCATCTTATATCCGACCAAGAATTCTTCTGTGCCTTGGGCCTTGTTGTGACTTTGGGCATTGTTAGCCTTTGCCTGTAATTATTGTTGAACCATTGAACCGCAAACCATTCCTAGCACTGTATTGTGATACGTTCAAGAACCTATGCAGCGTTTTTTATTCTCATATAATTTTTGTTATCAGAAACTGTGTCCATAAGTACACATTATTGTTGTCCTTTTTATAACACTTGAGAATCGCGTCCAATGTCATTCCCATTAAATTTTATAGAAATTGTGACAATTAACCTCAGGCTGAAACTAGCACTACGGTAGGTGTTGCAATACAGTATGTTGCAATGGTTCGTCAAAGTGCACAAGCAAGCCAACTTTATAAAGCAATTATTATTGTGGAGAAGGGAGCTCATGTAGTGGATGACGATGAACTCTTTGCGTCCTTTAATACATAGTGATAGTGTTCGCGGCCTGTATATCTATTATGCCGCACCTTGATCTGTTAGCATTGTACTGGTTTCACTGCATAAATACATTTCTAGCTCTGTAGAAAGCAAACTCATTATAGTAATTTGTGTAGAATTTGTTGCGAAGAGAAGTGTCACAATGAATATTTTTATCGTTGTGGTTGTCTAGATGCTTAGTTCTTGTACTGTCTTTTATAGTAAACTCTAAAACAAACTATCGCTGACTAGAAAAGAGGTGAGCAGGTGCGAATAAACGCTCAAACTAATCTAACTGGTCAACTTTGATGAAAAAAGGCTCCATATTATGAAATAAGGAAGGAAATGTAATTTCATAACGACCTTGAATGAGAGAGAAGTATTTGGGAGGCTTCTAAGAAGTCATCTCGATCTTACAAGGAATCCTCAGGAGGGTAGTTCATCTCAGGTCATGAATTTCTAGCTTGAGGGTCAAGAGCAAACCAAGGTGGGCACTATTACAGGTGTGTTACCTGTAGCTCGT